>JAGPOW010002791.1:31738446-31768149 GCA_030014935.1 Caiman crocodilus
ACAACAAAATCAAAACTTCGTGATGTCTGCAGGCTAGAAGCTGCATTCCTGGGAGCAGTTTCATTTGCCATTAAATGCAAAGTGCAGCCGCCCAGTCCCAGGAATGCAGCTTCTAGCCTGCAGACATCACGAAGTTTTGATTTTGTTGTGTGTTCTGTCTGAATGTCCCCACCCCCTTTCCCACTCCTGGGCAGCATCTCCCTTCCCTCACCAGCCCTGCTGCAGGGAACCCTAGGCCTGCTCCTCTTTCCTTCCCCCATCATTACTGCAGCCTAATCCCACCCCCACTACAGACAATGTACTTATGACATTGATAGAACTGTTATGCTGCAATGAAAATGTTATTTTTATTCAGAAAAACACTCAATAGTAATTGTACAATATACATCATCCTAGAGAATGTGTGCAGCCAGGCAATTCTGCACAATGGCTGCCTGACCAGCATTTGCATGCTGATGATGCGAGGGGGAGTGCCATGTACTTCCTGCCCATGTCTTGGTTTTCCCACTGCCTCCTGTGATTCCACAGCCCAAGGCTCATTGAATACCCCCCCCCCCCCCCGGTCTCTCAGATCTTGTGAAGCATGCAGGCTGCCACAGTGAAAGCCGTTCTGTTTTATGACTCTACCTTGAGTCTGCAGTTCAGTGACTTCTACTGTGCTTTCAGATAGCCAAAGGCACAATCAACAGTCATTCTGCATTTGCTGAGATGATAGTTGAATGCCATGTTTTGTGGGTCCATATGGATTCATGAGCTGGGACAAGAGGATTTAACCTATGTCTGTTCTAATAAGTGAGGGCATGACAACACCCCAGATCACTGCACTGGGGACTCTGGGTGCATATTGTTCTTTCTCTATCATACAAGGCAGTGATGAGTTTCTAACAATGCGCATCTTGTGCGCTGCCTACCTAGCCTGTATAAATGTTAGTGAAATGTCCCTGGTGATCCACCATGGCTTGGAGGATCACTAAGGCAAATTCCTTCCTGTTTGTGTGAATGACCGGCTCACCTGTGATGGGGATAACACTGAGATGTGTGTTCTGCCCAGTGCACCCATGCAGTTAGGGAACCCCATAACTCTGAAGACTTCAACAACTTCCATGGGGTTATGGAGGCAAATGAAATTGCTCAGCATGATATTCTGCAGCAGCTGACTTACCTTACATATGCCACCCCAGCCATGCAGGGAGCCATGCTGAACTGGTTCCCGATGTAGTGATGGCTGTTGGGGGTGGCCAGTTTCACGATGGTTGTGGCCACCTTGTCCAGTGCAATGGACAGATACATAATGGTGTCCTGCTGCACAATTTTTGGTGCTAGCATCAAGACAATGTGATGAAATGTGTCTCTGCTTATGCAGAACATCTTGAGCCCCTGTTAATCATCCCGAGTCAACAGTATGAGTCAATCCCACCAGTCAGAGCTGCTTGCATGGGCCCAGACCCTGTGATTGTTGCTCTATAGGTTGATCCACAGAGCCCTGTCAGCCTTAATATCTGTGACTGCCCCAGTTTTCCCACTTCACTGCATAGGTTATTGCCTGGTATAGCTAGAAGTGATTAGATCCTGGAGTGTCTTCACAACTTCATAGAAGGTTCCTCATACCCTGCATTGGGGCCAGTAGCAATATCTCTTCATTATTGAGTGCCTCCATTCTGCAGTCAGACCTCTCCAAGGAGTCCAACACATTTGGCTCTCTTATTTCAGTCCATCGGGGTTCATCAAAGCTATGTTGTTTTGCAGCATACAACAGGGTGGCTGTTTAGCTCACAGCACCACCAAAATGTAGTAGGGGGTTTGGTTGAACAGCTAGGGCTGTTGAATAGAATCATTAGCATTATAGCTGCTATGTTATTTACTCTTCATTTTGTACATAGCACAGGAGGACGTTGGCTGGGCATCAGCTTAGCAAAGCACTTGTCCTGCAGGGGGTGGGAAGCAAGACATGTCCTGCATTTCTCCTAAGAACTTGGAGTGTAGGATGAGTTCAGAAAACCATAATAAACCCAGGGGGCAGATAATGGTGCTTACTGAACCAATGAATAGGCCCACCAAGGAGTATCATTCCATCAATTTATCCCACCCAAAAATAAGCCAGGGAAGAAATGTGGGTGTATGCTGCTGGCACTATTTTTGAATAGCTGACTTCACCACATCAACTATGCGAGGCATCAAGGTGCCAGAACCATCAAGTAATCTCTCAGTCACAATGACCCAAAATTGCCCTATGCCTGGCTTTGGAATAGGATAGCATTAACAGCCTTGCTCCATTTCAATTCCTAAACGCACCAGATTCCTGTAACCAGCCCTTCTCCCAAAACTTGGGGTTTCAGGGTTTTGGTAATACTCCCTGAAATCCGTCAGTGCATACTGGTAAAAAGCGGGGTGATGAGCAGAACGCTGAATGGACAAACTCCACTTTTCCCCTCCCTTCATACTAAGTAGGCCCCCAGAACAGCTGAGCAATTGATAGGTAGGATAGTTGAGGGAGGGGATGTGTGCATGAAAGGAGCTTTCAGCCAAAGACTTTTGCGTGTGACAGGCACAGTCATTGTATCTATCCTTCTGGGCAACGGGGGACAATTTGGGACATGCTATAGATATCACCAGTGTTTTGTTAGGAAATATCACATGAGCAGATTCCTGTGACTGCTGGTTCCAAGACACAAGTTCACACCTTCATAGGTGTGCATATGTACAATTTCAGAAAAAGTGCTTTAAACACCTGTCTATATAGTGCCGGCACCTCTAGAAATGGCGTATATCTCATCCAGTGCACCAAATGTATGATGGAAAGTATATAGGGAAAACCAAGCAACAACTATGCACCAGAATGAACGCACACCTAAAATCTATCACAAACAAGAATACCCAACAACCTGTGGGAGCATACTTCTCACAAGAAAATCACTCCCTCTCCAGTCTCTCAGTTCTAATCCTCAAAGGGAACTTACAAAATACCTTTTGTAGATGAGCCTAGAAACTTCACTTCATAAATCTACTGAATATAAAAAATGATGGACTCAATACAGATATTGGATTTATGACACATTACAACCTGCATGACATCTGATTCACTAGGTACCTGCTAGATCTGACTTTTTACACTTCTCTTCCACCCCCTTCTTCCCCTCCCTTTCCCTCCACTCCTTTTTATCCCTTTGAATTCCTAATTTCCAGCTATTTACTTTTTCACAGACAGTCTCTTTTCTACCTTGGAGAACTCAAGTACAATAGATCCTCCCTTATTTACCTTTGGCATTCCCCCGTCCCTCATTTCCTCCTCTCTTCCCTTCTCTACCTTCTGTTTTTCGTAACTTCTGCCTATTTACATTCTTACTGACACCCTGTCATACTTTTAGACTGTGTTCATTCCTTGGAGATCTCAGAACAGCAGAGACTCACTATGCATGAAGAAGGGTGATTGCACCCAAAAGCTTGCAAAGAACTTTTTTCCAACTACTCAGCTAGTCTAATAAAAGATATCACATCTACCCAAGGAACCTTGCCTGCCTGTGTCCTTAGACCAACACAGCTATAATGAATAACCCAGTGTCTCTATAAATGCTCTCAGCCTTTGCCAGAAAGCATCTTGCGACTCTGGTGACAGCATAGTGAGCCTTTCCTTGAGTCATTTTGGCAGCTAAAAAATATCCAATGACAATGCTGAAAAACAAGTCAAGTCTTCAGGGTAAAGAGCAGGAAATTGATACATGTATAAATCTGGGCCCCAGTTGGACCTGGAAGAAACTGAAAGATTTGATCAATATTTGGTCGGCAGAAAAGATTCTGGAGCAGCTGGAAAAATAGATTAAATAAACCACTCTATACAGTCATTGCCAAAGACGTGAAGATGCACAGGCACAACTGGGACTGGACACGGTGCCACAGAAAGATTAAGGCCCTAAAATGTGCTTTCCTTTCCATTGGGCCAAGGATGACAACTCTTGTTTTGGTTTTGCCCCATTCTATGACCAGCTTTCCATCATTCTCACCAATGGTGCAGGCAAGACTTGCCATCATTTGTTTGGAACAATGATGGTCCAGGAGACCACGTCTCACCAAGAGTCTGCATGCTGTTCTGCCCCTCCTACAGGAAACGTGTTGGAGGCATGGGTGACTATTCACAGAAGCTGGTGGATATGGATAGCCAAGAAGTTATCCTGACAATGCAGCCAGTCTTCCTGATAAATTGGCTTCCAAACACAGAGGAGGATGAGGATGCATCAAATACAATGATGATACTGTTCCCCCCTCCCCGACTCATGTGACATTGGTGAAGTTCCAGAAACCCAAAGGTCAGTGTGGGTGCTAGAGATGCTGGAGAATTCACACCCAGGGATTTATAAGTTTCAGGGAAGGGGCTTTAGATCGATTTGTGGGACTAGAGCAAGCACACAATGTTTCCCTTTCAGTAGGGTGGACATGCTCTGGCTTTTCTGAATATTGCTTTGGCAGGCATTAACCATTACTTTGTTTAGGGATTGGGGACAAGATCTTTGACCCTGAGGACTTTTTTTTCTCCAGTCCTGTTACCAGCTATCACACCCAATGGATGCTAGGGATGTGCGCCCAAAGTGCAGTCACCAACTCACAGTAGAGCTGAGTGAATGCGTGAATTCTGCCACAGGCAGCAACAGTCCGCAGAGCATGATGGAGGCTTTGGCAGTGGGATGAGTGGCAGGATGAAATCTGGGAGGCACTTAGTGAGGCTAAAGAAAGAGAGACAGAAAACATGACCAGCACAAGGGAATTCTGGAGGGATATCACGGACAGCACAAATAAATTTCTTGAGCTGGCCACATGGTGCCATGCCAATCTTGACGAGAGCCATTGCTCCGAGTTAGTGTTTAGAGAGGAGATCCTTGGGCATATGACCATAAATCCCGAATCATAGGCAGCTCCGCTGGGACTAATTATGTGAGATCTGGTAAGCTTGCCTCTATCCATGAGGTGACCCTCAGTGAGACCTCTGTCCCTGATCTTCCCTGCCTAGCAACAACCATAGGGACACCCACTGTGGCTGTGAGCAAGAGGCGCCCCAACTCTAGCAGGACAAGAAGAGTGCCACTACACTTTAGGGAAGAAGGGGGAGGGTCAGACAGAGGGTGCACAGCCAGGAAAGAAGACCATTTGACAGGTAAGGGGTTCTTGGTTGGTAATGCTGCTTCTTCCTTAGGAAAGTGGGGTGTGGGCATCCCATGTTATTTTGGGTCTGCTTAGGTTACTATCACTAAAGTAAATGCTTTTCTCAAATTAAAGGAATTTTCATCCATGTTTGCCTGCTGTAGTGGGAAGGGCTGATCATGTGTGGTTTTACCAAGTTTTCCAGTTTACCAGACCCCCTACAGGCCTCTCTGTCAACTGCTGTTGATGTGGCAGTGAGGAAAACAAAACCAGGCAGACTAGCTTGAATATTTGCTAATTGCCCACACTGAAAGAAACTTGTGCTTATCTAGCTTATGCAAGTCCCTCCCCTTTGCCCTGTACATACATGGTACATGAAGTCAAGCACATATAAACCTTTATTAAAATATAACTAAACATAATTGATATATTAAACATAATATACACAACTTAATGAACCACAAAGCAGCATTTACAAGGTAATGATAAGCAATAATCAATTATCTAAAATAAGTGAGCAATCGAGTGAAGCTAATAGAAAACATACCTTTGGCAGCCTTTGAGTTGTATGGGCTGTGCTGGCAGGATTAATTAGCTATCCATTAATTGTATGCCCTTAACACTCATTTGGGTTAACAGAACACCTCTTGTCGGGTTTCTGTAAAATCTGAGAGTGGCGTTAGGGGGACAACTACACCACAGGCAACCAAAAAAGGATATTTTAGATGTTCAGGAAATAAACTTAGGCAAGCCTTGAGTTGTATGGGCTACGAGTGCCATGTGCTTGATGGTTCTCTTGCTTAGCAAGTTCAGGCTGCTTTATGCAAGGCTTGGCATAACAAACATGGTGGAAACCCTACTGCACTATCCCAACACCCCAAAAAATCCCTTTCTAGTCTTGGCACAACAGCATTTTCCTGTGTGTCAACACACTGTTGCCAGCGGTATATGATCTGAACTGCTGAGCAGTCTTCCCCTGACCAAAGTGCAACTTAGTTGTGGCAAGCTGACAACTAACAGCCCCCTCCATGTCCACTATACTAAGTATATGTGTTTGATGAAAAGCCTTCTTGGGCTACCCCACACCATGCTTCTTTGCATGTGATCCTTAGGTGTTTGGGACCCCATGCACAGATGCTGCTTCTGCAGAGGCAAGAGACGAAAGCCTTTTGTGAAACTTTGCAACATTTCAGAGCTAAGATGTTCAGTACTGGGGCTGGCCATCCATGAGTGTGCCTAGTGATAGTGGTAAATTGACTGAGAAAGGCCCAGGGCTAGATGGCTGGATGAGCCTCCCCTCCTTCTACCCTCCCAGTCCCTGCTTAGTCCCCTGGGGCTGATGGGTGCTGGCCATAAAGATCTGCTGCCAGCACTCTAAACTCTTCTGCCCCACCCTGCACCCCAGCCGCTCTGCTCTTCTGCTACGCAGCCCTTGGTGCCTAGGCTTGGGATGTGGGGCTGTAGGACAACTGGTGTAAGGGACTGGCTGTGCAGCTGCCATCCCCTCTGAGGGCCTCTCTGGGGCCATAACCTCTCATGACACCAAGGTGCCCCAAGCATGGCCTTGCTGCGTGTGCCCCATGTAATGGATGATGACCTGTTTGTGCAGACTGAGGGGTGCCTGAGCCATTATGCTCTGCTGCTGATGATGATTGTTCTGGTGCCCCAGGCACACCTGTACTCCTGGTTCAGGACCCTTAGCTAAGGTGGTGCAGGGGGCAAGCCTGGCCTGCCACACAACCTCCACAACCAGCTGGAAGGCTACCTGTTCTACTGCTACACATCCCTGTCCCCTACTATCAAGGAGGAGATCACTGCTGGAATCATTGCCTTCCCTGGTGCACGGGCGGTGTATTCCTGCTCATCTGTGGGGACACAGGATGCTAAATAAAGCTGTGAATGTTGCTGTGCCTATCTGCATGCTGTGTTGGCAGGATCCGGGGGCCAGGGTGGTGCAGGCAGGTCAGACATGTAGCCCAAGAAGTATCTTGCCCTATGATGTCATCTTAATCCAATTTTTAGTTAGTACTGATACAGCTGGTAAGAAAAAAAATGCTGACAGAGCTGACCAGCTATTCATAAAGTGGCTGTGCTTAACAGTCCTGCATGGTCACAGAGCACTGCTTGTTGGGTTTCTGTTAAACTGGTGAGTGAATAAATGCTGTTGGGGTAAAATTCAGCCACTGGTAGCTTCTGAGAGGCAGTCTCAGAAGCTATGCTTTTGCAAAGATTTTTTTGCAACTGTTGCAAGTTATGCTGGAGCCAGTGAGTAGTGTCTTCTGTTTGGCACCATTGGCAGAGGGATTTTGGGGAGTCACAATGAAAAAAAAAACCTTTGCCAAACTCAGTGACCCAGACATTGTGATCCATTGACCCAGACACTACTTTCAGGAAACTCTTCCTGACTGATCTACTGATCTCCCCCTCCCCATCTGGGACATTGCCTGCCTCTTCCCTCACAATGAGCCAGGCACAAGCCTTGGGCCTGGCTTGCACCTGAAACCTCAGTAAACATGGCAAATCAGGAAAAGTGTCTGCCCTGGTAAAACTAAACCCTCCTGTGGGGGGGGAAGGAGAGGAGTGGAGCTGCACACTAGAAAAAATTGTTATGATGCCTGCACGCTAAAAGCTTCACTCCTGGAATCAGACAACACCATACAGCTTTAAAAAGCAAACGATCCCTTGCCAGTTATGGGCTTTCTTGTGTGCCGGAGATGGTACAGCCCAGGTGGGCATGCTGACTGCTGGCATCTGGGGTGGGCAGCATGTACCTCCTGCCCTCTGGCCAGGCCAAGGCCAAAGCCAGGGGCTCAGGGCAGGCATTGGAGTCCTTGCAGGTGGTGGCAGCTTTCTGGGGCTATGCGCTGCCTGCAGAGTAGAAGCTGCAGTCCTGGGACTAGGCAACTGCAATTTGTCTTTTACTGAGAATTTAAACTGTTCCTAGGTACCTGCATAAGGTGGCCAAGTGGTTTGATACTCCTCGCATTAAGCAAAGTTATCTTATGGGCTGATGGAGCCATTGGCTATCAGGGCTCCCCCTGAATTGTGAGGGGTGGCACAGCCGTGGTAGGCATCCTAGCCATGGCCATGCAAGGTGGGCAGAAGTCCATGCAGGTGACATCTGCTTTCTAGGGCTGTCTGCTGCTTATAGTCCTGGGACTGGTTGGCTGCATTTTGCTTTTTACCAGGAAATGAAACCACTCCCAGGCACCTACATAAGGTGCCCAAATGGTTTTATATTCTTTGGATTAAGCAGGGGTGGATTATGCTCTAGTGAGGTCACTGGAAATCAGGACCCCACTGGAGAGCCAGAGGCAGCATGGCCCTAAGTGGGCATCCTGGCTGTGTCCATGTGGGGCAGGTATTAGGGTCCATTGGAGAGGCAGCCACTTCCCAGAGCTACGTGCTGCCAGCAGGACCCATGAGTGACTCTGATCCTACTCACTGTTGTCTGCGAGCAGCTGTCTGCACCTGCTGTGGGTGGCCGTGCTGTGACTGAGGCCGCCTTCACCTCATTGGCACTCTCATGCTACCTGACTCACCTTGGCCATGCTGAATTAATGGAATGAATAAATCTGCCAACCTAATTAATGCCCTGTTGAAATTAATAACCTAATTAATGGCCTCGTTGAAAGTCTGGCAGCACCAAGACAAGCCTTTTGACAGGCAAGACTTTGGTCAGCGATGTCCATGAACTTACCCCTGTGCTATAGAGGCATGGTGTTGTGTGACCCAGAAAGGATTTGCAGATATAATCCCAGCCAAATATCCAGTTCCTTATATGAACAGTTATAAGTACACAGCATAATTATTCCCCCAACACCATTTATTCACTCACCAGTTTTAGGTAAAACAGGGCAGGCAGCTTTCTGTGAGCCCACCTTAGCATTAATCGTACCTGCTTTATGAATCACTGGTTATGGAAGAAACTATTATCAGGGACCAGTGTCTTGACACATGGTTCACTAGTGGGTAGCCCGCTGTTGTGCCATGCACTGAGAGGTACCTTATTGGCACACATTGTGGGCCTAGCCATTAGTATACGGCTCATTGATTAGCTACACCTTGCGGATATTTGTGGTGCCAAACTGCAAAAAGATGTCCAGAACAATTAGATGCAAAGTTTCCAGCATGGCACCAGCATGTCTAAAACTGCACTCTGCCAGGATAGGGAGGCCTGGTGGGACTGCCTGTGGCAGGGCAGCCCCATATAAATACCAGGATCTTACCTTCCTGGTGCAAGGTGGGTTAGGGC
Organism: Caiman crocodilus; assembly: GCA_030014935.1. Lineage (NCBI taxonomy): Eukaryota > Metazoa > Chordata > Crocodylia > Alligatoridae > Caiman > Caiman crocodilus. Next base: position 31,747,832 of record JAGPOW010002791.1, read on the forward strand.
ACCTAAACCCCAGCCCCCACCTTTGGGTAGAGTACTGGAAGAATTAAGGGGGGCCAGGCATGCAGAGTAGCTGCACCTGAGGCCTATGGGATGTAACACCCTGGAGAGGGGGCCAAACACGCTGAATGGGCATGAACCTGAGAGAGGGCCATAGTGGACTGGTGAGGGATGAGGGGTGAAGTAGGCCCATAGTTGAGCAATTGCTCAGTCCCATTTGGGTGAGGGTCATGGGAGATGCCCAAAAGACCATGCCAGGGATGATTGAGGGGTGGAGAGAAAAGCCTGAGGATCTCTTTTAGTAGGGCAGAGTGAGTGCAGCCTGTATCGGCAGTATGCAAGAGACCGGATAAGAGCCAGTGGAGTGCAAGAGGCCCCAGTGAGAGCGGGGTGGTGTGTGTATGGCCTGAGAAGGCAGCATGAGAAGGACGCATCTATGTGTTTAATTGGACATGGCTTTGAACCAGAGATGGAACACACTGTGAGACATCAGTGAAGTACGGGACACGTGTAGGGGTGGTAGGAGCATGTACTTATTGCCCACAGTCATTTGGGCACATGAAGGGCAGGCTCCTGCCTATTTAACATCACAGTCATTAATCAACAAGGTGTGGCAGGAGAACACAGCAGGCCCTTTGCCCAGAGACAAGGGCTGGGCCATACTAGTGTGGCAGAATGCCACCTCTGTCTCTCCCCAAAAACTCTACTATGTGACAATTTGCTTAACATGGTCACTGCAGAGGGCAGAAATCCCATCTCTTTACATAACCCTGAGATATTCTGAGCTGGATACATCCTGCTCTCTCTGCCTACATACCTGGGTGGCAGGCTTAGGCTCCCTATTGTCTACCCAGCCACCTTGTTTGCTTTATGGGATTTCTCTGATATTGCTCTACCCTGTACCCTATTCCAGACCTACTCCTTGTAACCAATAAAGTTCTCCTTTGTACCTAGTATGGGAAACTTGTTGAGAGAGGGGCTAGATTATGCCTTGAGGTTCTCTTGGTTTCGTTGTCTAAAGGAGAGCACTATTTGTGCCTCAGACTCAGGGAAGTACTCCAAGTTCTTGAAATGGATTGAGCACCCTCAAGGACTACTAAGCCTGTTTCCCAAGGGGCGCAGGTTCAGGACCAGTCCAGACCCTGGGTGGTAGTAGAGTTACCCCCAGGCTAACAGGTGTGCTCCAGGAAGGGGGTTGGCCAGACATGAGGTGCCCCCAGGGAGGGACTCAGAGCCTAGAAGGTGGTCAGGCGCAATGAGGTGGGTGGCTCAGCACAGGAGCACCCTCTACTGGCTGGCCACACTAGTACCAGGCCTGGAAGGTGTCACAGTAACAAAGGGTCTAACACCTAAGAGAGTGCCTCAGAGTGAAGACTGAATCCTGGACAGATATACTTTGATGATATCCCTAGGATTTGGGTGTGTGCCCCTTCCCAGCCGGGTCTTCTCCTCCCTGGAACAAGGCCTCTAGGTCCTAAATCCAGAACCAACACGGATAGGCTGTTTATGATGCCAGGACAGATAGGATCATAAGCACCAGCAATAGCTGTATGGTGTGGCTGCACAAAATTGCCAAACAAGAGCATCTTGCCAGTGACTGGTTCTTATCTGGGACTGCAGCAGAAGACATTTCAGGATGAGGGGGAGAGAATGGCAGTCACACTCGGAAACTTAGAAATTTTTATTTCTTATCTGTTATAAAAACTGTTGATAATTGCTTATCCTCAACTTGTAAATGCTGTTGCAGGGGAGAAATGCTAAATTATGTAAATTATGCTTAGTATATCAATTGTGTTTAATTATGTAAAAAAAGGTTTCAGTTTGCTTGACGTTGTGTTCCATGCATGTACAGGGAAAGGGGAGGGACTTGCATAAGCTTGATGGGCATGCATTTCTTTCAGTGTGGGGGATTAGCAGATTTTCAAGCCAGGCTGCCTGGCTTTGTTCTCTTCACTACCAAATCAACAGATGGACCTGAAGAGGTGTAGGTAAAAGTGGTAAAAGCTGTAACATGAGAGACTGAAAGAAAAAATAGACTGAAGCCTGGTGATAAATTTACTCACCTGGTCTGTGGGAGACCTTGGTTCAAGTTCCTGCTCTGAATCTGGAAGAGCAGGAATCTAAACCTGAATCTCTAATATCCTAGATGAATGCCCATAACCCCTTGGTAATTTTGAGGCTGGCTCTGTCTGTCTCTTCTGGGAAATTATAGGTACAGGCCTGCTCACAGACAGATGTAGGTCTCCTCATAGACCTTAAGGAGAGGCTACAGAGAACAGAGCAATTTCCATTCAGACTGTGGACAAAGGGCAGACCTTCTCTTGTGTTTTGTTAATTGCATTTTTCCAAGCAACGACGAGTGTGTTTCATTAATATGCAAATTTTCTGCAGTGACTGAGGATTTCCCAGGGTTTATTTACATCTGCAAATTTATTCAAATATCTGTTCTGGAGTCATTCAGTCTTTCAGGTTGAATAAAAAAGGGCAGCCTTATTCTGAAACAACTCTGCTCACAAGGAGCTTAAAGCAGAAAAGGTTTTCTGGACAGTTATTTTGATAAACTTCCAAGTGTAGACAAGCTTGAACTGTATGCAGTACCAACTTAATTCTGTTCTTCTAGTAAATGTCAATACAGTTTAGAATATGTGATTAATGTTGTTTACTTCCTCAAACATTTGGGTAAGAATAAAGAGAACAAATGATCTGGAAACTAGTCTTCTGGCTTCCTCAGTTGTCTGCTTAAATGTTGCACACATTTCTCTCATTATTTACTTATTAGTATACATAAACCTCTTCTTTTTCTTTACTTCTTGTTGTTAATTTTACAGAGATTGTCTTTTGTTGTGTAATCAAAGGTTTGTTCTTATGAAAGCCTGGTTAGGAGCAGGAAGTTTGTATATGCTTTATCGTAAGTGCATTTGTCACACTGGGTCAGATACTGTCCACAAAGAAAGTCATGAAACCCCATTGGCTTCAATAGAATGCATAGCTGTAGCCAGCCGCCTGTTGTCTTTATATCATAAATACATGATATAAAAGTAACACTCAGCAAGGTGTTTTTTTGGACAGACAATTGCATTGAATTGCTGATGTTAATAATATACAATTCTGATGGAGATTAAAGGTCTATTTCACATTCTGCATCAAATTTGTTTCTGATGAGCCAATGACAAGTTATATAAATCTTTTTACAAGATTAAAGAAATACAAAAACTTAATCCAACATTTGTTCAAAAAGAAAATTTGCCTGGCATTGCAATTGAAATTTATAGTAGCCCTATAATTCATTGTCTGTGTTCAGTGAATTAATTCATAAATTATACTGCATGAGACTTTTCAGTCAACTGAACCTTTCCCATTGGTTCTGAACTAGACTAGTTTATACCGCCTTCACCAAACCCAAAATCTCATTGTGAAGCTCACTTTCAACCATTAAGTAGCTCTTGGTTTCATATTTAAGTCATAAAGCTATATTGTATTTAAAATACGGCTGCAGTTCTGGATTACCTCTGTTCCCTGTCCACTGGTAAATGCAACAAATGGTTACAGTACCTCTGTTGTAAAAGGACACTGGGGCCACGTTCACATAAGTGAGCACATGTCTGTTGCAGCATCTCAAAGCAGTTTGAGACACCACAGGAGGCATGCCATGGCCTAAAAAAAAGTTCGCCACACTGCAGATTTGCAGCACAGACTCTAAATTCAATACTGGGCAATCCTGGTATCAAAGAAAACATGCTGGAAAAAAGCAGCTCAAGGCATGCTCCTGGAGCATGCCCTGAAGCAGCTGGAGGTTGGGTCCTCCAAGGAGATGCTTTAGCACCTGGCCAGATTGTCTCTATGCCTGCACATGCCCCTGCTGCTCCATCATGCTGCCTCACCATGCTGGAGGAAATAGAAGCGGGGCATGGCTGGCAGTAGTGGCTCAGAGCTGGCTGGGACCCAGGATCTATCCCCAGTAAGCAGAGATGTGAGGGTGAGGGGACTGTGTGGCTGAGGGGATTGTGTGTGGGTGGGATTGGGGGGACTGTACGGGAAGGGTGGGTCCCCCACCCGTCGCCACAGGGCAGATAGCTGGTGGCAGTGGTAGCCCAGTTCCTGAACCCAGGGGTTACACATGGCACATGAAACTGGCCTGGTGTGTACTGGGGTTTGTGGGGGGATTGTGGGTGTGGAGTTTTTGATGGGGGGGAATGTCACATGCCCTCCTATCCACCCCCCACATAGCACATAGACCCTACCACCTGCAGCAGCAGTGGGCCCTCGGGGCAGTCACAGCCCACTGCAGACAGAGCCTCCGGCATATGGTATTCCAGGAAACCCCACATTCCCCCCACAAATCTCACAGCCTGTGTGCCCAACTGCTAGATGGAACAGGACCAGCTGGCAGAAGCTGTGGCTGCAGGGACAACTGCCACATTGCTGCCCTGCCCTATGCCCACACCATTGCTAGGACATGTGACCCTGACTTGGGGGGGCTTCTGGTCCCAGGAACCTCTTGGGGAGGGTGAGATGGGCTGGGGGAAGGGTGGAGGTAGCATCGGGGATGGGTGATGGGGAGGGGGTTGGGATTGAGGTGGTAGTAGGGTCTCTTGGTGTATGTGATGGGCTGAGGGGGCAGCAGGAGTGTGTGTGTGTGTGAGAGAGAGAGAAACAGAGAGAGAATGGGTGGGGGAGTGCTCCGGATAGGAACAGCTGCTAGAGCCAGGCTTGGAAACCCCCTGCCTCCCTAGAGCAACTTGTGCAAGGGGAGGCCAGCCTAGAAAGGAAGGCACTTGTGCAACCCAGTCCCTGAGCTACAGTCACATGCTTCTTAGGAAGAGCATAGGGATTGCTGGGGCCTAGGCACAAGTTCAGAGAGCAAAACAGAAAGGGGTGGCACTACTCAGAACCACAAAGCAGCAGGTGGGATAGCTGTAGCTGAACCGATGGCCTGGTGCAGGGAGGGAGCTACTGCCAGGAGGGAGCTAGTCGCAGGGTATGGGGCAAGCAGGGGCTGCAGGTCAGGACTGAGGAGCACTGGTGGGGCTGTGGGTTGGGAGTGAGAGGCAAGGTCATGGGCAGGGGCAGGGCATTGGCATAGTGCTGCACAGTGCTACAAAGCAGCTACTGGTCTAGCTGCACCTGTCCCAACATCCCGGTGAGTGAAAGGGACAGGGGCAGCTCTAGTTTTTCTATGATTAAAAAACCAAAAGCAGATGCCAAAGTGTATGCATATTTAGATGTAACCCGGGCAGTACTCCAAAAGGTACCACCTCTCCAATTGAAGGGATCAGAGCAGGTGCACAAGCACTGTGGGAAGTGTAGGGATTCTCCTCCCCCTATAGAGCAAAGCCAGACCATCACTGGGAACTTAACCATATACCTTTTAATGAGGGAACATAACAGGCATAATCAGGGAGGTATAGTGGACACCACAATGCCCCAAGGGGCAGGATTCAAGAGCGGTTAAACACTTACAATCATTGGCCAAAGACAGGGTTAACAAAATATAAAACACAAACCACAAACAATAGAGCAAACAGTACTGGTTGGGGAAATATAAAAAGGCACAAAATACAAAAGAAATATAGGGCCTTGGTCACTAGAGGGGAAGAAACACAATGGTTCCTGTCTACTGCAAGAAGAACATCTTCTTGTTAGTTCACTCACCCCAGCTGGAACTTGAACACAGATCTCCCACATGGTGGGCAAGAACACTACCACACAGCCACCACTGCTCCAACTATTGTTGTGAACAAGCCTTAGTTTAGCATTACTTTTCCATATCTTACTGTAGTCTTTTAACAGGCTTAAGGCAATTATTGGAGTGTTCATAACATTCGGGCAGGAGGACTTCCATCAGTCATCCTGGGAAAAGTATGACAACACTTGTGGCCAGGCCTCCAACAGGCTGGATGCTGTGATGAACCCTTTACCATTGTTCAAATGTTGCCCATACCCCCTCTGACTCGGTCTCTTGCCTCAGCATTCCCTAACCTGGCAACTGAGTTTTAGTTAATGAAGTTTAAATAGGTTCCCATAGTGGGACTGGGGAATGTACGGCCCAAGATGCCTGTTAAGCTTAGAGGTGTGGGGAGGGGGAAGTCCTTTGTAAATCCAGATTATAACTGGTCTGATAAATGCTGAGCTGGGTGTGTGTAAATGTGGGTTGATTAGCATTTGGAGCACAGATTCCCTATCATGCAGTGCTCCCCTACTTCTCTGATCCTAGAATTCACTGCAGTCTCTGCTTTAGGCTTTCTGTTCTCCATCTCTCATGTAAATGAATGGTCATTTGGTTCCATCTCGAATGCAAATGAGACCTAGGGTAATTGTTTCACTCTTGTCACCCTTATATGGTGGGTTTTAGGTGCATCTCCCACTGCATCTTAATCAGTTTTGTTTAGGTAGAGGAAGGGAGGGAGGGAGGAGTTCTTTGTGATTCAGACAGGCTGCGTCCTGTGCCAGTTTTCCCCAAAAACACAGAGCTGAGACGTAACAATCTCAAAGTCTTGAAAGCAAAACTCATGTCACATGTATGTGTTGAGCCACAATGGGGTCAAAATGGCATGCATGCTAGTCCCTGCTGAGGTCATGAAGCCTGCCAAGTTTCAAGGAGATAGGTGCAGGAGTTCAGGGAAACTGCACCTCAAGCTGCTGACAAGCAAAACACATGACATGGGTGACAATGTGTGTGTTAAGTTGCAGCAGGGTGAAAACTGCAGGCCTACTAGCCCCTGCTGAGGCCACAAAGCCTGCCAGCTATCAAGGAGATAGGTGCAGTGGCTTCTGGGTTGTGGGGCCCTGCACCTCTGGCTGCTGACAGGCAAAATTCATAACATGGATGGGTGACACTGTGTGTGTGTTAAGGTGCCCCCTCACTCAACTGGCACCAAGGCAGGAAGCAGGTCAACTCAAACAATGCTACCTTTTATGCAGTTTTTCCATCCCTCCTCCAGAGCACTGGGATTGGAAGGGACCTCAGTGAAGGATGACAGTCACTGGCCAGCTACACAGTCAATAATAAGAGCACTCCTTCCCCCCACGCCATCCCTTTCCCTCTCCTTTCTTTAGTTTGTTTCCCTGCAGGCAAGCCCAGCTTGAGCTTTGAAACACGAAACGTTTCAAAGATTTCAAAATGTTTTGACTTGCCTTGTTTCGTTTTGAGGCTGTTTTAAACCTTTCTGTTTTCATTTTGTTGTTTTGAGCTTGAAACGAGTTGAAATAGCGTCAAAATGAAACTGCTGGTGAAATTTCACACAACCTTAGTATTCAATATGCCACCATTTCCTCCCAAACAAGCAATAGAGGTGGCATTTCAGAGGATGTAGCTGGGCATCTTACTTTTGTAATTTGTAACATTGTTCGTGGCACTGTCCTGTAGTGCACTGGGGGGGTGCCTGCTCCTTTAAGGGAGCTAGCAGCCTGTGAGGCTGCTTGCAGGTGGTGCAAGGGGCTAACAAGAGACTTGCCTGACCTGAAAAGGGCTCGGGCTAGAGCTATATAAGCCCAGAGCCTGAGCTGGCCAGGCAGTCTCCTCCTGGTAGCCACAAAGTGAGGAGTTCCTGGTAGCAGGATTACTCCTGAAGGGACTGGAGAGTATATAACCAGGCTTGAAACAGAGGAAAGTTATTTGGGCGGAGGAAGACAGGGTTTTACAGGCAAGTGGCCTTTGTTTTATTTTGATCCCACAGAGGGTCTGTGGGCCCAGGGAAGGGCTGCACTGGGCCAGAGAGCACACAGGTCCAGAGAAGGGTTGGTGTGCAGGATCAGGGGTCTGGGAGCCCAGAAAAGGGGCAGCATATGGGACCTGAGGTCTGAGAGTCCAGGAGGAGACTGTAAGGGACCAGGGGGGTTTGAAGACCCAAGGGGGATGAGTGTGTGAATAGGCAATATCATAGAGAAAGAACACCTGCAAGTCTTGGGGTGTGGTGTAGGGAAGGTGCAGTCACACAGGAGCCTGTAAGGTGACAGGTGCCCAGCAGGGGTACAGGCAGACTGAGAGGGTTTGTTAGTCTGGGGCTGCAGGACTGTGACTGAGGGAACCCAGGAGAGGCCCAGTGGTGATTGACACAGGCTCAGGTTCAGGCTCATGCAGAGCCCACAAGCAGCCTCACTTTTTATAACCTTCAATAAGAGCAAGGCGTGTCGGGTGAGTGATCACTGATCAGAAGGGGGCTGCAGTGGAACCTGAGCCAGGGAGGGGCAGCACGGCCACCAAGGGGCATCACAGCCAGTCTGTGGCCATTTCCTTGCTATGCACTGGCAGTGTTGGAAACAGTAGCAAGACTAGAAAACAAGGCTTAAATGATGATATTTATGTTACAATAAAATATAGCAGTCCTGTTATGCTAGATACCATTGTTTCAATGATTATTATGACAGCCTTAAAATGGAATACAGAGCTCCTTGTAAAGAAGGTATTAATTTTCCCAGTGTTCCTCATGGAAAATTCAGACATGCGGCTTGTTCATAATTAAACTTAGGCCCACATTTTTTGTCATGGATCCCTGTGACACAGATAACTGCTTAACTGAATGTGGCCTGATTCTTAGAGGTTCTGTATGCTCACACAGTCTACTGAAGTCAAAGAGGGCTGAAGGGATTTAATAGGCATATTCCCCTTATTTATGTGCCTAAATATGGGAATGTACATAAGCATATCAAGGCAGAACTGAGTCCTTAATCTTTACTAATTCAAGCTCAAAACTGGCAGTGGTGAGCAAAAGATTCTGATCAAAATACATAAGTCATAGGAATAGGAATGGCATAAATGTGTTTGGTAAATACCATACACTGAAACTCCAAAAAAAGGCAGATTTATTCGAAAGTTTGAATCAGATTTGATCACAGCATGTCTTGGCTTACTTTTATAGCTTATGAAACATAATTGTGTATGTTGTTTGTTTTGTAGGCAATTAGCCAAAATCTGTCCTGCTATACACCCGTGTGGACATCTTGCTTTCAGTGAGGTTGAATGGAGAGCATACTAGCACAGAATTTGTCTCAGTAGCTATATTATATAAGCAGTGAAAAATTTTTATACAGTATCATTAATCCTGAAACCTCCCCCAATGCTTTAAAATTCTATAGAGACTTCCATTTCAACCCTAGTTTTATTTTTTCTTGTGTAAATCCCTTGAATTCATTGAGGTTACAGTTTCTGCCAGAATTTATTGCCCTCAAGTGCAGTGCTTACATTTGTGTCTGGGACCATAGCACTTGGAGCCAGGGCAGCACAGCCCCAGCTGGCAGGGGACCCTGAAGATAAGTTTGACTACTGGGGCTGCTCTGACCCAGCTCAACATGCTGTGAAGGGGCTGGCTGAGGCACAAGGGTGCCACAGTGTGGGGCTAGCTGGCAGGAACCCCTGCACTGTAGCACCCCTGTGCCTCAGCCAGCCCCATCACTGTCTACACGTGCACTGAGGCAGACTAAATAACTCTGCCATAGGATTTTCTCAATGAGCTTCTCTTGTTCCCTTGGAGTCTTAGAACAGAAGAGGCCAAAGGCTGTGGAATGGCGTGGGTCACTCGGGCCATGGCCTGACCAACATTTAGCACAGCAATTCAAACACAGCCCTGCTCCCTGCCTGCCTCCCTCCCTCACACACGCAGTGGCAGCCATGCCAGGAGGGAAGAGTGACAGCCTCCAGCAGCTAATGCATCAATGCACTGGAGCAGGGCCTGATGCATTGGCTGTAGGGAGCTGTTACTCTTCCCTCCCAGCAGGGCTGCAGGTGGTGGTGCGTGGCTGCTGCTGCACATGGGAGGGAGGGAGGCAGGCAGACAGGGAGTGGGGCTGTGTTTGAATCGCTGTGCTAAATATTGGTTGGGCCATGGCCCAGGTGGCCTACCCCATTCCAGAGCCTCTAGAAGAGGCTCCCTATGCCTGAAGAAGGGTGATTGCATCCAAAAGTTTGCTAAGAATGTTTTTCCAATTACTCAGTTGGTCTAATAAAATATATCATATCTACTCAAAGAACCTTGCCTGCTTATGTCCTTAGACCAACATGGCTACAACCAAAAACCCAGCATTTGCCATTGCTTATGGAGGCAGTTAGGTCAAGGGATGTTATTGTCATGGGTGACCTAAGCTACCCAGACATTTGCTGGGAGGAGCAGACAGCCAGGTCTGACTGCTTGCATAGGTTCCTGGCTGTATTACAGGACCTTCACTTTATCCAGGAAGTGCACAGCCCCACTAGGGGCTTCATATACTGCTGTTCATAAAAATATCAAGCTTCATCTTAAAACCAGCACAGTTGTATTTTTTGGAGCTCTGTCATTTAACTATGGCTTAGCTAAGTCCTGATTTACTTGTGAAATTCTACGAGATCATAAACTGAGGTGGCAGGGCTACAGGCCACTGAATGCAAAAACATAGCCAGAAACTGTTTAAGTATCTCAGCTGGAATTTGTGATGACCATTCACAATTTACAGACATGATAATGAAATGCCCACTCAGAGAGAGGCCATTTTTTTTTTATGAAGAGTAATTATTTGTCTAATTGATTCAATAAAAATTTAATTGCCCTTGAAATCTATTTAAAAAACCAAGTAAAATCAGATATTTTAGTAGTTGTGTAATGTGCACAAAGCTTCTTTTCTGGTATTATTAACCTTTGACTGCTGAGATTTTACATGCTACTAATTAAAAGACTGGTTAGAAATACTTTTTACATAGATAAAAGATTTAGTATGGGAAACAGCAATAGCATCTGTGGGATATAGCCACATATGTAATCTTGCTTTCCTCAATTGGTAGCACTGTATATAGCATTACTTGTCTGAAAGATGGCTAGTTGTTGCTTGCTTATGATAAAAGAATCTTTTATCATCAATACCAAACCCACTGTTCATTTGTTCAGTGTTTTCATACAAAATGCAAATAAAACCCAATTTGAAATAGAAGTAGGGTTTTTTTGTGATGCCAATGTGTTTTGATTCAACAAAGCTATAACTATGGGATGATGACTGTGAAAAGCTCTCTTTACTTTGATCTCATTCTGAATGGGGCCATTGAGATGGAGGCAAGATGAACTTAAGAATGGCTTAGTGATCTGAGGCAAAAGTGACCTGAACTATGAGAAATGTGGTCCTGGTATGGGTGAGGCTAGTCATGGAAACTGAAGTCCCTGAAATTAAGGTTGAAAATGCACCTGCCAATCTATAAACTAGCCTTTCTAGAGTATAAATTGATGTAAGAAGCTAAGGATCTGAGGATACTTTTAAGTGCCTATAAGTACCACACTTAACCACACAGTGCTGTCACCATATTTGACGAATAGGCAAACTTTTCAAGCACCAACAAGAATGCATCCTAATGATTAGAGAGCATCCAGGGACCCAGATACAATGCGCAACAGAGTTAATGGCAAAAATAGAAACCTCTTGCTTTCTTCATTAGAACTAGAAAATGTTGATCAAGTTGGGTCACAGTGCAGCTAAAAAGCAATATCTTTGAGCAGGATATGCACCAATATCTGCTGGGTGGATATATAGCTTATTTTGAGAATATGGAAGCCAAAATGCATAAATGGAGTCCTGCTGATAAAAGGCATGGATAATGTCATCTTGTCACTAGAGTGGTATGATGCCTCCTTAGAAAATAAGCCTAAGTACAGACATTTAATGTGTTTCAAGCACACAAAGTGCTTTACAGCTGTAACAAAATACATGTTCATGGCACCAAGTGCTTTAAAAATGACAGATTCCACTCTCAGTTAACCCTGGATGGATGTGTACTAGCCTAAAGTACTTTCTGTTAGAGCACTTTATTGAACATCTGTGCCAGGTCCCATTGAAGGTTAACTTAGAGCACAATCGCTGCCATCCCAGGTGGTATTGCACAAGGCTGCTCTAGCTCTCTGCTCTCCTTGAGCACTGGGCTGGCTCTGCCCCCTTGGCAGGGACAGCCTCTGATCCCAGCTGCATGCGCAGCCTGGCTGGGGGTGGGAGAAGAGGGGCTTCTGTTTCTGCTGCCCTGCCAGGGGAATGCTGCAGAGGAAGAGTGTGGAATCTCTTTTCCAGCAGCCACTGTGGAAGTGACCTCTCTCCCCAGACCTGCCCCCCAACCTCCTGCTGCAACTGTCAGCAGAAGCTGGTGGGGAAGAAGGGGGAAAGGGAGCCCCCTGCCATGAGGTGCCCCCACAGGGTGCTGGCTTGGGCCTTGTGGGGGGGCCAGGCTGGGTCTCAACAGCAGGAAACATGCTCCTAAGAAACATGACAGCTGCAGCCTGAAGCTACAGGGCAGGGCTTCTTTGGCTTTTTTCCATGCTGGGAACTGCAGCAAAGGGGGGTAGAGGGGGATGGCAGCCTCCCAACAGCTTGATGTTTCAAGGGTTGGAGGGTTGGCTTGGGTCTATCCAGCATGAGGTCTTCCTTCCCACCTACCCCAGTTCCTGGCCCAGGTAAAGGCAGGGCCAAGCAGCTCTGCTGAAGCTGCTGGCTGCTGCTGTCAAGTAACTGGGGCAGGGAAAGGGACCCCCTCCCTCTGGCCCCAGTTTCCCACATAGGTAAATGCCAGGCCAGACTGCCCCTCCTGAAGTTGCTGGCCATTGCTGCCAAGAGGCTGGGGCAGGAAGAAAGGGAGCACCCCCGCTACATCTCGCTAGCTAAATTCTTTGTTGGGGATGGGCTGGGTCCCCATGATGGGGGTGAGTCCCTTCCCCACTACCCAAGCCTCTTGACAGCAGCAGCTGAAAGAGGACCAGGAAAACCTGGTGTTTCCTCACACAGGGAAACTGGGGCAGAGGGGCAGTGAGCCCCCTGCTGTGAGGACCCAGTCTGCCCTCCTCCCCCGCAAAAACAAACCCAGATAATAAGATGGGCAGGCACACCTCAGCTGCAGCACAAGTTCCCTGCACCACTTTTTGTTGTGCCAGGAAGTCTGGTAGGGGGTGATAGTGGAAAAGGAGCTTACTGGCTGGGGTCTTGGGCAGGGGTGGGGAGGGCATCCAGGTCCTCTCCATGGCAATGGGCTCCCTTCCCCCAGCTGCAGCCATCAGCAGCAGTGTGAATTCCCTGCACTGCTTTGTGCCATGTCAGAAACTATGGTGGGGGGAAGGAAAAGGAGCCCTCCTGCACTGTAGGCCTGACCCTACCCCCACCAGGACCAAAGCTGAGAAGCTGGAAGGGCCTGCCGAGCAGGGGGGCTCCTTTGCCACCTCCTCACCCTGCCAGAGTTCCAGGCACAGGGAACTTTTGCTGCCATTACTGGGTGCAGTTGGGGGAAGCCCCCATCCCATGAGAGCCCTCCCACAACTTACTGGCTAGGGCTAGGGGGGAGGGCTCTGTTTAATTGTAAAATGCTCTAAGTTACAGCTCTTTAAAGTATGATAGGTAGAATGCTTTCCACCAGGGACTTTTTGAATGTCTGTAGGTAGCCTATGTTCTTGGTTAAAGTTTGGGTGATCTTGGCAATGGAAACACAACACTTTTTTCACATTTTCACTTTCCTACCTGACTCTCTTCCATTTTTATTTATAGTGCACTATAATATAAATGGAAAGACGTACCTGTGAAATATAGAACCGATCCAGTGAGATACTGAGCACTGTCACCTCTATTGCAGTCAGCACCTCATAATTTTGGGCCCTATTAATTACCTTCCCTAACACTTCTCTCCAACCATCCCTGGAATGCTTAGCTGCCTTTTACTCCCTTACTGAGGTTCTATGTGATGGATTTACCCCAGCAGGGAGAGAGTATTATCATATTTCATAAAAACACTCCTGGGGCAGCTCAGAGGGATGGGATAGAACAACAGCATCCATGGGCTTTAGCCATTTATGTAACCTCACTTACCTCAGTTGGTAGCATTGTGTATACTGTTACTTGTCTTGGAGGTGGTTTGTTTTAGCTTGCCTATGGTAAAATAATCTTTTATCCTCATTATCGCACCCACTGCTTGTTTGTTTAGTGTTTCCATACAAAATGCAAATAAAACACAATTTGCAGTATTGTAAGTGGGATGTTTGTGACATTAGCATGCTTTGATTCAACAAAACTACAGCCATGGGATGATGACTAAAGAGTCAGCTCCTTGTTTACTCTGATCTCAGTCTGAATGGGGCCATTGGGATGGAGGTAGGGTGAACTTTCAAATGGCTTGGTGATTTGAGGCAAAAGTGACCTGACTGTGGTCTTGGTATAGGGGAGGCTAGTCCTGGAAATTGAAGTCCCTGAAATGAAGGTTGAAAATGTTCCTATCAACCTACAAACTAGCCTTTCAAGAGTATTCTAATATTATACATGCTGTAGTCTTATATAAGTGAGGCAGCCAATCAGAGTGCTCCAAAAGCACTGGGACTGTAGATGGTGGCGATGCCACAGTGTACCATTGCCATGACAGCAGGGACAGATGGGGCGGGGAGAGAGGGGCCAGGGCTAGCACAGGAGGGACCTGGAGGTGGAGGTGGAGGTGGAGGTGGAAGTGGAGGTGGAGGTGGCAGTGGCAGTTCAAGGGTGGTGAAGAACAGTGTTGGACCCACAGTGGTGGCACTAGGGATGGGAGGGGGACAGGCCTGGGCCCACCAAGGTGTGAGGGAAGAACAGGCCCTGATGCCACCATGACAGCAGGGACAGAGGGGAAGGAACAGGGAGGCAAGGCCAACACAGCTGGCCTCCCCCCATCCACTCTTGGGAGGTGGTGTTGATGGAGTGGACACAGTGGGAGATAAGGCTTGTCCTGAATGCGGAAGTGGCATGGGGTGCTGGGTGGTGGCGCTTTGTCCACGCCCCCATTAGTCACGGGGAGGGGAGGCAGATGGATGTGGGCCAGGCAGACAGGGGGAGAAGTGGGCTCAGCCCCAAAACAGCAGCAGGGAGGGTAGGAGGGCAGACAGGGTAGGGGGTCAAACTGGGCACAGCCTGGTTCAGCACAGCCTGGCCCAACCCAGCCTGGCCCAGCCCCACAACAGCAGTGGGGAGGCTTGGGGGGGTGGACCCAGCCCCGAAATGGCAGTGGGAGTGGCTGGGGAGGGGGCGGGCCCATCTAAGTCCCAGAACAGTGGCAAAGAGGAGGGGGGAGGTGCTGGGCCTGGTCTCGCAACATTGAGCCTGGTGGGCCCAGCCCCAAAACAGCAGTGAGCAATGGGCCTGGCCTGGCCCCACAATGGTGGCAGGGAGGGTTGTGGGGGTGGGGCTGGCCCTGCAGCAGAAAGGAGGAAAGGGGCAGTGGGCCTGCCCCTGAAGGTGACGGGGAGAGGAACTGGATGCAGGTCTCTGTCCTCGCTTACACCCCCCCCCCCATCATTCTTGATGGGCAATTAGCTAGTATAGTGATATAAGAGGCTAAGGATTTGAGGTGTCAAATGGAGATACCTTTTAAGTGTCTACAATAGTTTAAGTACCACACTTAACAACATCCAGTGGGGATTACAGGAAAGCAAGTGTCATTTCTATCATTTGTTTCTGCTCATGCCTTTTGAGGGCAAGTGAGATAGCTCAGAACACAAAACTGGATCCACCAGTGTAGTGGCATTATACAAGGGATTACTACAACCCAGGCTCTCCTTCAGATATTGCCTTTATTAAAACATGTACATTTCAGTCCAGAAGTACATTTTGGATGGACTGGGGTAATTCGGAGAGGGTTATTCTCACACCCCACAAAACAGTACGAATTAAATGGAATTCTGTGGATATAGGCAGCAAGGTGGAGAATGGAGGGGAGTGGGGAGGAGAGGGCAAATGAATGACTAACAAGAATTAATTGCATTTAAGACCTGAGAGACTGACTAGGGTATTTTTCCTCTCCCACATATTAACAGAACAAAACCAAGAGAAAAAAATCTAAACCCTTTAATGGGAAACAGCAGTGAAATTCAGAGATTAGTAATACTGGGTGGGGATAAGTATCCTCCAGGCAGATGCTAAAATCATGTGTGAGTCATTGTCTTGCAGCTGTACGGATTCACTGCATCCTGCAATTTAAGTTCTGAGCTGGGGAAAACTCTTGTTCTGATGCCTAATTCTTGGATAGATGTGTTGGGTTTGAGGTTTCATTACAAAACTGAAATTCAAGCCAGTTCTGATGCAGTACTTACAGGTTTTAGCAGGTGAAATGAACCTGCATGATTTATAGTTTGGGGCTGGAATCAAACAAATCCCCAGTGCTTTGCATGAATTTGCCTGAAATTGGGGATTCATTTGAATCTGACATGTCCTGAATTAGTCTGGTGTTCTCATTAGACAAGCTGCTTCTTAGTATTAGATGCATTGAAAATATGGATTGGTCTCTAAAGGAAAGACAGTATCAACACTTATTTTTTTCCCAGACTATGTTTATAGCAATATTTGTAATAATTGGTATCCTGCAGAGAAGAACAAATAGCAAAACCTTCTACTCTAAAAGCATCTACTGCTGAAACTAGCACACTGCATCCAAGTAGTCATTCAAAGCTGATCAACTAGAGGCGGATTTAATTTGCCTTAGGAGATCTCCCCTTCCCTATTACATTTAGAAGTAATGAACTCACTTTTGAACATCAGATTGGAAAGGAAGGACACCTGGGTCTTTGAATTGACCATGTTGGGGGAAAAAAGGGTCCAGAAAGTACATCAATGTCAAATGGAACTTGTTAGCTGATTCCCAGGAACTGGATCATGCCCCAAGGTACAGAGGGAGGGGAACCGCCCCCCCCAAATTCTGACCTAGGGAAAATTCCTTCCTCTCCCCAAATTTGGCAGTTATTTTATCTGTATGTGAGCCAGGCACCAAGTAGGTATCACTAGGAGCATCTGTGCATGCTGTCCAGGCTCCTGACTCTAGCTATGTCCTCTTGTCTATACAGCCTTTTGCAATCAGCCTACCACTGTATTACCTCAGCAGGGTGCAGCTGAGTCTGCCTGCTGCTATAAATGTAAATCACATGGCAATATCTGCAAGTAGTGGTAAGCAACCTTACTACCCATAGACTTTAGGGGAAACAGAAGGCACTAAATATGACCAGGCTCAATATTAGAGGGAGAAAGTTCATTCAAGCATCTCTTTGTTTCCTGAGTAACCCCTAAATCCAGGTTCTATGGCAATAATGGTGTGTTGCTTTTGGACTAGCTTATACTTGCACCAAGACAATGGAACCAAGACAAGTTATGCAGAAATGTATATTACTTCTTGGTTACAGCCATAGAAAATGTATGCAAAAAAAAAGGTGTGGATGCAATTCCCTGATACAGGACTGTAGGAAAAAGCCTTGGAGGTAATGTAGTCATGTTGCATGACTCATCTGAAATGTGCAATGTGAATTTTATAGCAAAGCCATGAGCAATTCCCCATTAAATTCAGTTAATAATTATTTCCAGAAGATTAAGAACAGTAGGAGAGATTGGATAGATGTTTTATGTTTAACAAAATGACCTTGTGAAGTTCATGTAAGTCATATCACAGTATTGGTGGTAGATAAGATCAAAGTCTGCAAGATAAATATTTCTGGAATAGTCTTTTGGCTAAGATCAAGTGTAGTGTGGTGTAAATGTAAGATCAAGTGTTAAAACATATGAGATAAAAACCCTGACAACTAAGCCTCTATGACAGAGTCTCTTGTAGTGGCCATTTCTGGCCCACTTACTAATTCCAATGTACTGAAAACAAATACAGGATTTGTATAGAAATTGGGTTAGGGAACTTTACCAATTAGGGAACTTGACCAGGATGTAAAAGCTGAAAAATAAGGTGCTTTCCAATGTTAAAAAAAAACTATAAAAAGCAGTACTTTACTTTAAACTCGGTGTATTCCTGCACTGAACCTCATGCATCCCCAGAAGGGGCAGTGCTTAGTTGAACCTGGCTCACCTGACATCTGTAAAGATTAGGTGCTTTAGTGGGGCTCTTTTGGTACTTTTATCGAAGCTTTAACTCTTTCTGTCAGTTCATCAAATCAGCTTTCACTAAAAGTGCCAAAAAGCCCCGCTGAAGCACCTGATCTTTACAAACACTGCAAAGCTAGGTCCAACTAACATGCTGCTGCTTTGGGTAAGTGTGGTTTTTCAGGGGATTTTTTTCACATCTGCAGCCTAAGATATCTTTTAAATATGGTGGGATATAAGCTGGTATAGATTGTTCCTACATTCATCTATTATATATCAGTTGCTGGTGACAGTCATCCAGAAAGATTATAGCTTGTCTTGTTCATTCTCAGTAGTTTTAATGATGTCTACAGCGATTATAAGCAGAAAGTTGTCTGCTTACAACAGAACATGCCTGAGCAGTGTCAGAGAAGACTCCAGAATGCTGCTGGGTTAGAGAGCCTATAGAGCAGTGGTTTTCAACCTGTGGTCCACAGACTCTTGAGAGTTCTTCAAACTGTGTCTAAGGGGTCTGCAAAAGATAATTATGATCAATCAGAAGTATGTGAATACCCACAATTCAAAGGGATTTGCATCAAAATTTTTTAGGGGTCTCTAATTGAAAACAGGTTGAAAAGCATTGCTGTAGAGGAATTCTAGAATTTATAGAAATATCCAGAGGGAATTTTTTTATGTTTGCTTGTTTGTTTCTTTGCATGTTTTGCTAATACATTAAAAACTTTTCATAAACGTGTTCAGATCAGTATGTCAGAATCGGGGCATCCTGACATTGTTGTTACATGGTACATACTGGTTAGGCAAGTCAGATCATCTCTTTAGTGATAATAACTATGGTACAGCCTTTTTTCATGACCTCAGAAGTCTGAAACTTGTTCTCACTTGACATCCCAGCTCTAGTTGTGTTTTGTTATATTGATTCCCACTATCACCAAGTTTAGAATTTTTCCTTATACATTATGGGATTCCACGCCTTTGTTTTGAGTAAATCTAAATTGCTTTTAGCCTTTTCTGTAATACTTTTATTTATTGTATGGTATTTATCTTTTTTCTGTAATGTTTATATTTTTTGTGGAACTACTATGAAATCATTGGCACTAGGACACTTAGTAATGAAATTATTGTGTTTTTTTTTTAAATTGTGGTTCTGAGACTCCTTGTCAGTACTGTAAATTTTAAAAGACCTAGTTCATTTAGGAGTATTTCCCTTCTTGATCTGTAACAAATCTTTGCTTAGTTGTTTTTTTTTCATAGAGATGATGTTGAGTTTATACTATATTTAAGTTTATATGATGTCAGTATTTAAATAGTAAGTTAATGCACATCTGAGTGTGTTCTTTGCTTTCATCCAGTTTGATGTTCCTACAGAAGGTTTTTGATGGCTCAATGACATATAAATGGTGAAGAAAAACATGATGAGTCTAAAATGGAGAAGAGGCTAGATAGAACAGGAGGCAGAGCAGAAAGAAGATAAGAATTGGGGAAGAGATACATGGAGACAAGCAACTAGGCAGAAAAAATGGCAGAACCCAGTCTAAGGTAGACCTGGATAGATGCAGAATCGAACTTAATCAGTTTAAGTTAGACCAGTCTATTGAACTTCTGTACATCAATCCCTTATCAACTTATGTTAGATCACTGTCCACTGGCATCACAGGTGTCTTTGCAGGACCCCTGCTGGCCCCCACCACATAGGCATCCATGGCTTGGCTGCTTCAGCCAAGTGCTTAGCTCAGCCCACCACCCAAGCTCTCTGGCTGTCAGCCTCAGGCAGGACAGAGGTGGGGGAAGCAGGCCTCTCAGGCTGCTGGCCCTGCCAGGCTGCACATATCAATCTAGTGGTCCTCCTCTGGACCCTCTTGAGGCCGTCCACATCCCTCTTGAAGTGCGATGCCCAGAACTGGACACAGTACTCCATCTGCGGCCTGACCAATGCCGCATAAAGGGGGAGAATCACCACCTTGGACCGGCTCGAAATGCATTGTTGGATGCACGATAGGGTTCGGTTGGCCTTCCCAACCACCGTCTGACATTGGCGGCTCATGTTCATCTTAGCGTCAACAATGACGCCAAGATCCTGGTCCTCCACTGTGCTAGTAAGAGGGGAGCTTCCCAGCCAGTATGTGTGCTGGGGGTTGCTTCTCCCCAGATGGATCACCCTGTACTTTTCCACATTGAATCCCATCCTGTGCTTGTCTGCCCACTCCTGCAGTCGGCCCAGATCCCGCTGCAGCCTCTCCCTCTCCTCTGGTGTCCCCACTTCAGCCCAGTTTGGTGTCATCAGCAAACTTGGATAGCTTGCTTTCCACCCCTTCATCCAAGTCTGTGATGAAGATGTTGAACAGCGCAGGCCCAAAGACCGAGCCCTGGGGGACCTCGCTGCTCACATCTCTCCAGGTTGAGTATGACCCATCCACCACCACTCTCTAGGAGCACCCTGTCAGCCAGTTTCTGACCCACTCAACCGTGTAGGGGTCAATGCCACAGCTCCCCATCTTTTTAATGAGGATGGGGTGAGAGACCATGTC
>JAGPOW010002791.1:31784340-31801587 GCA_030014935.1 Caiman crocodilus
GAGAAGCTTGAGAGAGTCCAGAGAAGAGCCACGTGCATGATCAGAGGTCAGGGAAGCAGACCCTACGATGACAGGCTGAGAGCCCTGGGGCTCTTTAGCTTGGAAAAGCGCAGGCTCAGTGGTGATCTGATGGCCACCTATAAGTTTATGAGGGGTGACCACCAGTATCTGGAGGAACGTTTGTTCACCAGAGTGCCCAAGGGATGACGACTAGGTTGAATGGTCATAAACTCCTGTAAGACCATTTCAGGCTGGACATAAAGAGGAATTTCTTTCCTGTCCGAGCCCCCAAGATCTGGAACAGTCTGCCATCGGAGGTGGTTCAAGCGCCTATGTTGAACACCTTCAAGAGCAAACTGGATGCTTATCTTGCTGGGATCCTATGACCTCAGCTGACTTCCTGCCCTTTGGGCAGGGGGCTGGACTCAATTATCTTCTGAGGTCCCTTCCAGCCCTAATGTCTATGAAATCTATGAAAGGACCATAATAATTGTCACCTTCGTAAAGAAGGTCCTTAATTTTTCCTCAGCCTCAGAGTACCACCTTTCCCCTGCAGCCTGTAAGCCTACACTGCATGCCACAGCTTATAAGCAGCCAAGCTATGTCCCTTTTGATCAGCTGACTGCTGCCCCTGGAGGTATGCCCAGTGGTTCTTACTCTGCCTAATTTAATTGTTGGGCTGTTCTTGCTCTGTAGTTTTCCCAAGGATCTTAGCAGGCTCCGGCCCCAAGGCTGGAGTTCTTGTTGCAACAGTCTGCCCCTGCTGGCTACAAAAGTCCTGATTTCCCTCTGATTGCATTCAACTAGTTTGCGGTTCCTTGTTACATAGTTTCTGTCAGTGGAAGCACATAGTTTACCAGTACTAGATAGCTAGTGAAAAATCACTGGAACTTGAAAGTAGAGCAACAGACAAGCATGTGTTAATTCCTAATGAGCAATTATGGATACTTTGACATCTCTCAAACCCAGGTCATGGAATGTTGCCCTGCCCCCCACCAAAAAAAATAAATAAAAGAAAAAGAAAAAAAGTAAAGGGTAGCTCGGCCTCCATGCCTTCAAGAAGATCTACAATGCTATTGTTCAGGAAGACTAATGCTGTACCAGACTTTGAGGTAGCCATATCCCTACATGAAAACCTGTAATTTTGTAATCAACACTCTTCACTATCACCTTTATTTCCAGCCTACCTGATGCTATCTCTAATCCAGCTAATCTAGTACAATTGGCATATTCACTGCATTTAAAAACCTGGTTTTAATTTGCGGAAAGAGGGTATTCATTTTAATTCATCTTTCACTCAATGTAAGTGAAATTCAACTCCATGAATAGGACTTACATAAAGTTTATATATGACTTAAATGAGGCATCCGCCTTGTGTAGCCTCTCTATATTGGGGTGAATCTAACCCTTCTTGGAATAGCTACCATGGTCAGCATTTCATGGGCAATTTATTTCAATACAGCACTAGTCTCCAACATTCATTGGCCTATGGGCAATACTACTGAGTGAGCAGTGCTGCAGGGAATATCATAATTATTCTCTCTATCAGTTTTAGATTTTTAATTTGTAGGGTCTAGGAACAATGATAGAGTGTCTTGCAAACAACATGATGTCTTGATCTATGGGTTAGGGTCCACTGTAGTAGGGTACATATAAGAGTTTGTAATATTAATAGGGATCTTACAGATGGGAGGCAGTAGGTATATATTGGCACTGCACTTAATTTATAACAGAAATATTCTGCATATAGGAATACCAGTTTCTTTACTGCCAATTTAGACAAGTCTGCTTGCAAGATTTTTTTTTTAATTTGATAGTGGGTTTTGTGGCTTCTTATTCAATCTCCATGGATCTCAATACATTCTAGCAATGGGTAGCGATTGTAGAATTCAGGTTTAGTGGAATATTGCTCTAGTTAACATTTGGTGAGAGGTTTGTGGCAAATATTATGACTTGCCAAGCTGGTTTGGGAAGATACAGCCTACTTGTCAGAGAATATCCTACACTTAGTGAAAAAGTATATAATACCCTGCTAAACTCAGTTATTAAGTGGAGCTTGGGATTGTTTTAAGGTTTACAAAATGACAGTGTTCATAATTTCAATATTTAAATTGCTTGGAATCTAATTTGTCTTTAACCATTTTGTCTAGTCATAGTAACCACAATAAATTTGGAACTCTTTTTACTCTCTTGATTAGTCGCAAGAATAAGTGACTAATGCAAATGCATTTCAAAGAACTTTAGTTCTATTTATATAAGAGGGAAAAGTCATTGCAGCCTAAGGTAACAGGAAGATAGATGTGAATACCTAACACTTGGTTTACCCATCTGTATCCTGTCTTATTGAATTAAAATACCAGAATGACATAATGGGGATTGGTTTGTTAATCCTGTTGTACCTAACAATGCAGATTGCTATTCTTTCAAATGACAGTTGTATTATTCATCATTTAATGACTTAAGTTTTCATCTACAACTATATATGTATGTGGACGCACCATGTGGGTAATCTTTTGCAGAACTGCTAGTGATGTAGTTCTTGCCTATAAGCCCCAGTAATCATTTCCTATGATCATTGTATCCCTGTCACATATCAAAAGTCACAGATGAGGCAGATGGTCACTAATAGTCTACAGCTCTTGAACTTCTCCTGTAAACAGGGATAGCAACAGAACAGAATGGCTAGAGGCCAAGGGAGTCTGCTATTGAAGGAAGCAGAATTAGAGGACTGATTCTGCAGAGCTCTGGAGGTCACTTCTATGGCTCTCCAAACCTCATACAAGAAATTTCATAGGAGCAGTAACATAGTTTTGCACCATGTTCTGTTGTTGTAACCCAGATCAGCTGGGTGCCCTGATACAGAATGTGTAGCCTTATCATTGCTCTTGACTTTTTTCTTTCCTCTCCACACCCTTAATCTGCATTAAATTTGTCTAGTAAGATTATGCATGGTTTGCATTTTGTGTTAGGAAGCATAACTACAGTATGTTTCCTAACACAACACATTAGATTATTAGCTGAATGTAAATAGTTTTCATCCTGTAAATCTGTGACAGTAATGTATATCATTACAAGAAGACAAGGAGTTAAATAAGATGCTTGTTGATGAAGGCATCCACTGATTTAGTTTTAGTAGTTCAAATGACTCAACTCTAGCACTGCAATGGAGCATATTAAAAGAGGCCAGGAGTCTTCAAGCCTTCAGGGAGAAGTTTTGATTAAAATACATGCTCTAGTGCTCATAGAATGTGCAGATTTCCTAGAACAATAAAATTCATCATAATTTGCATTTGCAGAAAAATTTGACAAATAATTAAGGGGCCTTTGCTGTTGCTGCAGCCAGAACTGTCCCAATGTAGAGGAAAGGAAGGCTCCCCAATGCAGCTGTGCCACAACTCTCCTGTAACATGCTCCGTTTATTTTAGTCCTTGACCTGCCATGAGTGGAAGCTGCCAAGTGTGCCAGTTGGAAGGCTGCTGCTTTCTTTTATTTATGGCATAATCCAAATGTGATGTTAAGCGTCCAATAAGAAGCTGAATAGTTAAGTTCAGTGTATGTAGGTGAAATTTTTAAGTCGGCTGTTGTAGAAGGGTATGGAAAGGAGACAAAATACAATTTGTTATAACAACAAATATAGTTCATGGTTGTCTTTTGTCTTTACAGGTGAATTTCTGGTTCTAATCTTTTCAGGCAGGAAGATGTATTCAGTGCTGACCAAACACCAGTATAAGAGTGATTCCAAACCAATCCCTGTGGTTATCATAGGTAAATATTCTATTTGCAATCCATGTTTCCTGCAGGCATTTGACATCTTCATCAAATTGTCCAAGATTTATGCTGTATTTCCTCACATATACCACATCTTTTTCCTCAAAAAGCAACTGCTGGAACTTAGAGTACACACTATATACAAGGAAATACAATAAAAGCAATTTCCACTGTTTACTGAGTAAAAGTAAAGTCTGTGTGGGATTCACAGGGAGCAGAACAATGAGTAGGCTCAGCTCCCTAGCTGCTGCTATTCAGTTACTTACTACAGGGAAAGATCTTTTTTTCTTCATTCTTTGCTTCAAAAACAAGGTATGCATCTTATTCTGGGGTGTTTCGTGCATGAGAAAGTAAGGCAATTAAACCTATAAGTGTGCTGCGTATTTCTTTCTTTGATTTTCTGTAGTGTATGGAGAAAAATGTAGTTTGATTTAAGGATATACAAAGTTATAATTTATGGCTCTTCTGAGAAAGAATTCTATAATCTTTAGGACACACAGTTTGGCTTGTTTTGTGTTTTGGAGAAATTTAGGGTTATTTCATTGAATTTTCCACCTAAGAAGGTGTCATATAGTGTTAATCATGTTAAATGTATATATTTTCAGCTTCTATACATGGGGTCTGCTCCAAACCTCACTGAAGTCATGAGGAACATTTCCATGAATTTTGGAACAGGGATATAAAGTGAAAAATATTTGGCCTGCACACTAACCCTTAAGTATTTACATTTTTTCAAACAGATGTTTATCTGAAAATTAAAACAGTGCTGCTTTTTGTGATATTAGAAAGCCAGTTAGTTTGACTTGTTAGTGAATCAGGAAGTGCAGCTTCATAACACTATCTAGCCATGGTCACGCATAGCAGCTGTATCTGATTCTGCAGCCGTGATAGATCACAGTATAGGAGTCTTGCCCTTTTTCCTGTGTGCCTTGATCAGTTTGGGTCTGTTTCATCTCCACTATCCAATTCATTCTCTTGAAAAAGATCCAGGCCAAAATCTATGTACCACCTAAGTCTCAATTCCTGTTAACAGTGACTTTGCATGGTGGATGTTTGTCTCAGTAAGCTGCATCCTGAGAGAAAGCATTTAGACAGACAATTAAAGAAGCTTGTTTTTTCTTGATCAGGTTGGTCAATTCATCATGTTGCCTTCAAAAGGGCTTGATATCAAAACACATGCAAGTTAAAGGCTCTTCTGATGATCTTCAATGCGAAGATCCACTCAGCATAAAAGGGAGTCACTAGGATTATTGGAAGCAGCTCTGTAATTTGACAACAGTTTTCAAGGAACAGTACCAGCTAGGTATTATTTAAGGGGAACTGTGGTTTAGTCACTCCCTCAGGGGGTTATTATACTGATTTTAGGGTTCCCTTATTTCAGGAAAATCAGCTGGATAGGTCCAATTGCTTTGTCCTCTCATTCTACCAGCTCCTGGTATTGTTCTGATGACTAGCATGAGACCCTCAAATGAAGAAGCATATCATTGTGACAGTGAAAGAAGATTCACACATACAATACAACTTTATCTGTAACTTAAACCCTTATAATCAAATATCTTAAATAAGGCTCAGGGAGCCTATCAATTCCTACAACAAAAGGCCAAATTAAGACTGCTTCTGTTTTAAGCACCATTTCAAGTGAAGCAAGTATAGGGAAAATTACCACACGACTCCTCAACAGCTACCAATATTTTTTTTAAGTACAAACTAACTTGAACCCAATCTTTTGTGGCATGTCTAATTTAAACAGTTTGGCTTGGTCTCTGAGAAAACAAACTTAGGAACAGAAATGAGACGTGACCTTTGCTCCCAGCAAACATACTGCTCCCAATGTGGGGATTATGACAGAAATGCTCAGAGATTGCACAGAGATTTATAGACTGCTGTGTCACCCTGACTTTTCTTCCCACAGAGCATTATGCAATTGTAGTCAGTGACATACAAATAAGTAGCTTTGAGCCTTAGACTGACAGCAAGCTATGCAGACACTGTAAAATATTAAGCATATTGGGAAACAGCCACATGAAAACTTTTCACAAACTACTATGCTGTATGCTGAAGTAGAACATGTATATGAACTTCTTAAGACAGCTGTCAGAGTTCCTTAGGAAGAATGAGTTGTCTCATTGTTTTATTCAAAGTGTGATATTTTGTGGGACTATATTGGTGTGGGAAAGAGACTGGTTCTTTTCCTAAATCTCCAGTTCACTGCATGGCTTCAGCAAATATATGGAGGAATAGAGTGGAGTGAAGAACAAAACTTCAGTCTACAGGGCTGAACTGAAACCTAGTATAAACATCTTCACTGACTTCTATTTAAAATGAATCCATCAATAAGCTAGAAATCATTCAAATTTAGATGAGAGAGTTTGTTTTGTTTGTTTGGGTTTTTGGGTTTGGTTTTTTGTTTTTCTTTTTTGCTGGGTTTATAGCATGTTAAGACCAAGGTCTTATGGACATGTGCTGAATAATAAAACCCCAAATCTGAGAATTAGCATATCAGATATTAGGTACACAGCATTTGCTTCACATATAGTTAGGTTCCTCCATGACCTAGTAGTTAGTTGACTTTTATTTTTATATTTATTTTTTTATTTACCTAAAGTTTCAAAGCAGCTCATTACAAGATAAGTCTGGTACTGAATTCCTTGGCCTCATCAGATAATCTCCAGCAAATATTCTAAAGTGAGTAAAAACTAAATCCCAAATCTCTCCATAACCTATTTGCTTCCAGATGCTTATGTTTTGTGGCAATCAAAATTCAGCTCTCTTGTAGGCCCACAGTTTCTGCCAGTGTTTGCCAAAGCATTTGTGTCAGTGGAAAAAGACTCCAACTGAGATCAGGGTTCTGGTACCAAAGAAAAATAAGTCTCTAGTCTGAGGAGTTTATAGTAGAAAGAGACAAAAAAGGGAAGAGCAGTGTGACTTGAACAAGGTCATACAGCAGGGTGATGGTTGACTTAGGACTCAGACCCATGTCTCCTGAGCTGTAGTCCATGATGCTTTCCAATGAACTATACCATCTGTCTGAGATGCTTTGTTAAAGACTGTTGTTCCAATCACAGCAGTAATTTTAAGTTATTTATTTATTTGTATGTTAGGAAATGGCCCTTCAGGAATATGCCTTTCCTACCTGCTGTCTGGCTATATCCCATATGTCAGTAGAGACTCTGTTCACTCCCATCCTATTCTACAGAGGAAACTACAAGAGCTGCCAGAGGTCTCCATTTTAGACCAGGTGTGTATAAAATGATAGGGCCTTTTAACAGGTGAAAGCCTGAATATGGCATAATTAAATGTGCTGGGGGGTTTTATTATTTACAAAGTCAAATAAATGACATTGATGGTCCACTTGGATAGCCCAAGAATGCAGGCAAAACAAATTATAACCGTGTTCTAATTTATTTTTCAAATTGTTCTTGTGCTGGCTCTTTATACACGTACTAAGCACTGCTTATATCTTCAAACAGTTCATAAGCCTTGTATTAACTAAGTGAATTTCAGCACTACTGAACACCAAATGATGTTATTTGTAGCAGCTACATTTCAAAGCGATGTGAACTCTAAGTTTCAATTCTGCCTTCTAGGATCTGCGGTACCTTTCTGAAGGCTTAGAGGGACGATCCCACAGTCCTGTGGCTCTTCTCTTTGATACTCTATTGCGTCCAGATACAGATTTTGGTGGAACGGCAGATTCGGTCCTTTCTTGGTGGCATGAGGCTAACAGAACCATTCCCCATCTGGTCCTTGGCAAGAACCCTCCTGGAGGTGCCTGGCATGTATGTGCAGCTAGATCAGTGGGGCCAGCCTTTTTTGGCTGGCATGTCACAAACTAATCTTACGCTCTCCCCAAGTGCCACTCTGGTCTCCTTTCTCTGCCTGATCTGTTGCTCTGCTTTCCTCTTTCTGCCCTATCTGACACTGTACTCCCTGTCCCCTCCCCAATCTGTTGCGTGCCACACACAGATGCTGCCCATGCCACCTGTGGCACATGTAATGCAGGTTGGCCATTCCCAGTCTAAATGATTATGCTTCAGTGTGTCTCAGCATAGCCAAAGTGTCCTAATTCAGGAACATAAAATATTCTTGAACAAACTAGTCCTCTAGGTAAGTAGCATCCTACAGGGCTCTGCTTTTTACATCCCAAAAAAGTAAGAGGGTTTGAATGGATGTGAGAGTTGTACCCCAGCTGACTTCTACCTTTTGGCTCAATGAGGCTGAAGTCCATTAGCTTCACTGAAGTCTTATTACCCAGTATGTAATGGAATGGTTGGACTGTACTATTATTGATTAATTCCTTTTTCAGAGGCTAAAATGATTGACTTTTTTTGTTTCAGTCTATTGAAGGATCTATGATCACTCTGAGCCAAGGAGAATGGATGGGGCTTCCAGATTTTCAACTGAAAGACTGGATGAGGAAAAAGAGAAGGTGAAAAGACCTGCTATACAATTCCCTATTTCTGTCATCTAAGAGCACCTTAACACATGCTCTGGGGGTGCAGGGACAAGCTGCTTTAATTAAAGCACCACCATGTCTCCTGTATCAGTGTTCCTGTGCTTAAAAATGGAAGCAAGGGTGCTCAAACTAAAGCTTGTTCAAGGAGCTTTAGTTCAAGCACCCCCACCACCATTTTCTAAGTGTGGAGACACTGATACACAAGATGCAGGAGGCTGCTGGAGCACAGCAATTGCCACACTCCAGTAGATTTGATTAATAGAGCCTGCTGAGATGCACTGGAATTCCAGTGCATTGGAGCAGTCTCCACAGTCATGTACAGGTGCCGCCACCTATATGTAAAATTATATGTTATATGTAAAACCAGTGCAAAGACCTTGCAGCAGTTAGCTACCTACTGTAGATGAAGGGCATAGACAGAAGTGATAATTTTTGCCCAATCTGGCAAAAGCAGTCTACAGCCATAACAAGTGTATGCCTGTAGGCCGCTTCAAAAATGGCCAGTTATGCAAAAATCTGAACCCACATTGTATGAGGGTTCTGATGAATGACAATATTTCAAAACAGAGCATCTTCTGTAACTTGTGTCTGTGATGCCTGCCAGCCTCAAATGGGTTTCAGAATGGGAGCAGAAGCAGTTCAGTCTGGGGTTTTTTTCAGCCTCCACTGGAGGGTGGGTCAAGTATATTGACCCACCCTACCCCCCCCCCCGAGCTAGCTGGGGAAACTTCTAGAACAAGGTCCCTCTACTCCCTTTTCCGCCCTCCCATTCTGCAAACAAAGACAGGCTAGGAGGGTGGAGGGGTCAGTGCTAGAAGCAACTGGCTACAGGCTGGCAGCCAGCAGCTAGTTTCACCTCCCCCTTGAAACCAACAGTAAACTTCTGTTTGGTTCAGGGGATCATGGCAGCTCAGAATGCTTTCCTGCAAACAAAGCTTGAGTTTTTTAAAGTTTAGTTAGGAGGCATGGAAAGCACTAACTTTTGTAATCTGTAGTCCTTTTGTATATTTGCACTATTTCCTACTGGCAAACCAAATCCACCAGAGGTACAGTGCAATCATTCAGATGTTAAACTGCAAGTTGACTGTTTGTATCTCTTGCATCTGTAATTTTTTTGCATTTTTACATTTTTATTCTGAGAAAGCACAGATCAAAGTAAAACAGAAGTGATAAAAAGTAGTAAGTAAATTGCTGTGCATTGTGGAGTTTTCATAGTAGGCAATATTGCTGCTTCTTGAGTGATCATCTCTTTGTAGTTGAGGGATTAACTGAATTACACTGGTATAAAATTAGTGGAAAGAAAATGAGGTTTAGTTTCTCTGGTAGTGTTGGGGTATATGACTGTCCAATATATTAATCAGAGAAGATGAATTATGTGATCATAATTCGATAATATCTTATTACAGGGGCCTTAGAAACAACAGAGCTACAGCAGAAGACATTGCTCAATATTATCAAAATTATGTGGCAAAGAAAGGGCTGCAGAGGAATTTTATCTGTGGGACTGTTGTGACATCTGTGCAGAAAGTGAGCCAAGATGTAATCTCTAACAATGCACAGCAGGATCCTCAGAAGAATGGTGGTTCCCCCTGGGATTTCCCTGAGACAAATAAGGAGAATAACCAGGTTGCTAGTGGAAGTCTCTTCCAGGTGGATGGAGTCATCAAAACCATTATGGGTGATCAGATGCCCTTCTCCATCTATGCAGAGAATGTGGTCTTAGCTACAGGAACTTATGATAGTCCCTCATGGCTTGGGGTCAACGGAGAGGATCTTCCTTATGTACATCACAAGCTCTCTACCCTTGAAGAAGCAGTGAAGAATAAGACAGTTGATATGACATCAGATCCAATCCTGATTGTAGGTGCTGGCCTGACAGCGGCTGATGCAGTTCTCTTTGCTCATCACTGCAGCATCCCAGTGATCCATGTTTTTAGGAGAAGAGTCAGTGATCCAGGCCTCATTTTCAATCAGCTTCCCAAAATGATGTATCCAGAGTACCACAAAGTGCATCAGATGATGACAGAGCAGTCAGCTGCTTGTTCAGGGCCATATGAATGTTACATCAGCCTTCCTGAACATCATGTGATTTCCTTCACAGAGGACAAGAAGTGCATCTTGCAAGATAAGAAAGGCCACCAGAAAGTCTATAACATTTCCATGGCTTTTGTTCTTGTTGGCTCAAACCCCAACCTCTCCTTTCTACCAAATAATGGCATTAACTTGGCAATGGACAATATGCAACCAGTCAATCCCAAGAGGAATCCCATAGATGTTGACCCATTTACATATGAATGCATTCAGGAAAAAGGACTATATGCTGTGGGGCCATTAGCTGGGGACAACTTTGTACGTTTTGTGCAGGGAGGGGCTCTAGCTGTCGCTAGCTCTTTGTTACAGAAAGCAAAAAGAAAGCCTCCTTAACAAACAAAGCACAATAAGTCAGAAATATTGACATAGATTATACTATTCTCTTTGATAGGTGTACTTTCCTACCCAGGGTGCTCTTCAAGGCTGTGCAGTCATTAGGTTGTCAGTAGGTCTATTTGGGAAGAATAAGCCAGCAAGCACACTGCTTGGAATTTAGATTTGTAGTGTTGCTGAAGTTTCTACCATGTTAAATCTGGAGTAGCAGTTCCTTCTCTGTGTGTATTTGCACTATAGAAGATGGAGCTTACATCTTATGCTGGGTATACTGGGGGGACAAAGAGTCCAGCTATCTTCCAGGCAATTGAAAAGTTATTTTGCACTCTGTTTAATTCTTTTTTTAGTGGCCACATTAGCAAGCCCTATATTTGTTGTCTTTACAGTGATTCTGGATAACACGGGTAACACTACATAATACAACAACAATAAAAGCTTGCTTCATATAGTCTCATGTGGCACAGTTGTATGTTCTTGCTGTGCAAGAGTCATTTGAGAGCTGCGCTGTAAGGTACTTATGTACCTAAAACAGAATTCATCAGTGTAAAAAAATTGTCATAAAAGCACTGTCTGAAGGGCTTTATCACCTAGAGACCAATGTTTTTCTGTATGTGGTTTCTTTGCATGTAATACAGATTTGTATTTTTTTTCTTATGAAGAAATCTTTTGCAGTAATGCCACAAACTTACTAACTTTAAGATGACAGTTCTTAAAAGTCAAAAACCAGAATGATATATGGAGTAACTATGTTAAAGATAGAAATAAAGAGGAATTATGAGGTTAAAAGATCCAGTTACTGTATCTAGATTCTGCACGTTCATTTTA
The DNA here is from genome assembly GCA_030014935.1 of Caiman crocodilus. Classification (NCBI taxonomy): domain Eukaryota; kingdom Metazoa; phylum Chordata; order Crocodylia; family Alligatoridae; genus Caiman; species Caiman crocodilus. Next base: position 31,795,814 of record JAGPOW010002791.1, read on the forward strand.
CTCTACTCGGTAGATTTGGACTACATTAGATATGGTAGCATGGGCCATGTAGCATAATGTTTAAGATCATTTATACAAAGTATGTTCTTTAAACAGGAAAATGTGTATAATGTCTCATTAAATTTCTCTTTGAATTTTTTCATAATTTTCTACTCAAAGAGATCCTAGATTAATACTGGAAGATAGAGACCACTGTAAATTGCTTGATTCTGGAACTTGAATAATAGCGCTGATGCTACATTGAACCTTCATGGAATTCAGTGGGCAGTTCACATGCAGAAAGACTGTAGCTAGGAAAAGACATGTAAAATGCCTGAGCCTGAATTGATTCAGTCTTTGCAGCTTAACCTGGCTAGGCTGAATCAGCTTGTAACCACTCAGACATTCCCTCTGGACTGGAAAAATGCAGGCACATGCCTGCAGTGGCTCAGGCTAGAAGCTGGAGGGGCTAGAGCAGGCCTCCCTTCTCTTTACCAGGGTGCTCCAATTAGGGAAGGGACCCTCCCTCCTTTCTCCCCACCTCTTGCTGGTCAGTGAGGGAACCAGAAGAGATTTAATTACACAGCAGGGAGCATTTACCACCCCTTCAGTCAAGCTCTTCTTAAACAGCTTGTTCCAAAGAAGGAACAGTGAGACATTACCAGCTACTTGTTGATTAGCTCCAAAGACCCTAAGTGGCTCTGTCCTGTCTGCCTTGTCTCCCACAGCATGGACCATAACCAGCATGTGGTCTGCTAGCTAATGCTGAGAGGTGTCTGTGTCAAGCAGAGGGGAGGGGGGAATCCCTGCTTCAGGGCGGGGGGGAGGGAGGAAAGCAGGAGGAAGCCATGTAGATGTCCTATACTTGCAATCTCCATCAGAGCTGCAGCCAGGGAGCAGAGGGGAGGGGCCAGCCCTACTGGGCTGGATCAGAGAGCAGAGCCTGGCCCAGAGTTGCCAAGCAACTGGGATGCTGGAGGATTCTGATGTAACTTAAACTGGGAAGGGGTCTGGGACATATGTTGCATAACTGATTTGGGTCAAACCAGTCAATACTACATTCAACCAGGTTTATATCAAACTGGTTTCAGTCATTTTTCAAACTGGTTTATGTACACTGAACATCTGTTCTGTTACAGGTTTAAACCAGTTTCTGATCATGTGAACTGTTTTATATGTAATGTCCATCCCTAGCCTGTAGGGTCATGGCCAATATGCTACCCAAGGCCTAACCTTGTACTTCTTCCTGGGCCAAGATTTCCATTCAGCCAGCAAGCTGTTCAGAACAAGGCCTAAACAGACCACTTTGCTGTACCAGCATGTTGACCATGCAGAATCCTTTCAGGCAGCTGCTTACCTAGAAGGATGTGCTGCTTCATTAAGTTCTAATGTCTCTGAAAAGTTGCATACATTTGTTTTTGGGTTTTTTGGGGGGGGGTGTTTGTAGCTGAATCAACTCAAAAGTTTATTAGCAAAAGGTGGGGAGAAAAGTGGGGAGGTGAAGAGCTCAATCTGCCTCTTTTATGTTTGTGCTGTTCTTTAGCAACTTTGTGTAGCACTCTGGTACTTTTAATTCTATTTTTTCTAAGTTGGCCATATCATCTTTGTATATGGAATTTTTAAAAATAAAATAAATGAAACTTCATTCCTAGTGTAGTAGTTTACTTCACCTTTAGCTGAATCACTGACCAGAAGCCATGCCCTAGAGGACAATGGTTTGTTAGCTCTTGTCTACCAGGTTACTGGCAGCTTCCAGGATGTTACTAAATAAAAGTAACAAATTTGCAGTATGTCCACTAACCATCACTTTCATAAGAAAAGTACCCATGTCTTTAAATTATAAAGTACCACGAAAAGAAACCAAAAGAGATCAGCTATGCATAGAGGAGTCACCCAGGAGTCTAGTCAATATAACCTTTGTGACTGAAGTTTTATTTCGTTACTACTACTAGCCCCATCTTGAGTGTAGGCATGATTTTCTCATCTTGTCCCACTTCTCCCATAATACATGCCTATCATGTGCTGGTATGATGGCAGTAGACAAAGAGCACATCTGTGATGTGCTGGCCATGAAGCCCATGTGTAGACTCCAGACACCTTGTCCCCAGTCACACAGAACTGTTTTGCAGTTATATTCATAGCCTCCTATAAATAAATGGTCTTGGTCTCCATTATATTGATATCTTCAACAGTTATGGGTGCTCAAATCAGAGCTCAACAGGTTATACCTCTGGAAAGCTATCATACTGCAGCTATTCAACACTGTATTTAAACCAACATATCACGGGTAAGAAAGGGGACAGACCAACCACAGGGTTCTCACTCAAACTCCATAACTTCCTAAGGATCTGCACAAGGGGTAGGACCTGGGCCTTCTATTCTATGGGCTCTCTGCCCATGTTCTTTGGAGACTGGCAGCATGGCTCTGAGGACTCTAAACTTCCAGGGCCTCCTAGGGAAGCCTCTCTTCCCCTGCATGGAAATTGTTACCATATAGGGAATTCTGTGGTGCAAGTAAGAGAGTCCTAGGCTAGGCTACCTTTTTTGGGCAGTCACTAGGAGGACATGACTAAGAAAGTGATAGGCAACTTCTGTGTCCAACCCACTGATCTCCTAGTTCAAGCTTCTCTCTCTCCCCCCTGCACAGGTCTGCATAAAGATGTCAGTATTGTCTAGAAGGAAAAGGTAAGTGCCACAGAAGGGGATGAGCATCTTTGCATGATAAGACAGGAGTCAACTCAGTCTCCTTCAGTTTCCTACACACTTCCAGTAACCTGACTGCCCAGTCATTCATTTAACTCACATTGTCTTTGCAGAGGTCCCAGTACTGAAAGTTTTCAGTGTCACACTATTTCTGTGGTTCAGTTAACCTTCTCTAAAAAAAGATCATTAAGCATGGTGGCATGCACCTTTCTAAAAATAGTTGTTTCAGTCAAGTCCACAATTCCCACATCAGCAGCAAACAGAGCAGAGTACATGAACCAGTGGGTCATCTAAAAAAAGGGACATCAGTGAAGAGAGGACTGGGAATAAGGGATATGTGTACCAGTGATACCAGCTGAATCAGTGCTATTTATGTCGCTAAATTAAAGCTCAATGACTAGTGCTCATACTGTACATTTCAGCTTCAGCTGCCATGTCACCATGATCTAGTTTGACCTAGATCTGGGAACTGCTGGTCAGCAAAGTCACACCTTCCTAATTTAGGGGTTATTGGTGATCTTCCTTTCTTTCAGCTTGTTTTCCTAAAAAAATAATGTTTTTGAAGAATAAGCAAGGGAACAAGATTTTTTTATAGCCAGTACTAAAGACCTCATGTTGTGCATCATAATTTTACTACAGCAACTACCTTCTCTGTTCCACATTTTATTACTCAGTAGTGGGTGCATCTATAAATGTGCTTTAGTTAGTGGCATTAACTAGCATTAGCTTATTTTAATGGGCTTTAAAGCATCACTAAAAAACCATGCTATTTAGTTAATATGCATTAAGACAGGCTAATGCACATTTTCCTAGTACCTCACAATGGAGAGCACGTTTAAACATACTCCAGCAGTGGGGGGCAACACTTTAATTAGAGCAGCTGTAATTAAAGTGCCACCACATCTTATGTGTCGGTGTCCCCATGTGTATAAGCATCCCCATGTCCCCACAACAGGCAGCCTCACCATGCTTACCAGCCCCAATAGGGTGCAGTTTCAGGTCTTAGACAGGACCAGTCTTCAGGCCTACCTGGTCTTACTCATGCCTCTCTGGATTCACCCAGGCCCCTCACTAGGTCTCCCAAACACTTGGCCCCTCTCTCAGGGTTCACCTGGCCACTCAATAGGCCTCTTGTGCATTCATCCCTCTCTCTTTGGCCTCTCTACAGGCCCCAGGCACTCAGCCCCTTTCTCAGGGCTTTGATCCCCCACACTGGGTCCCTCCATCCCTTTAGTTCCTACCCAATCTCCAGATGTCATTCTTCTTGCTGGCATTCAGAAGTGACAGCCTTCCTGCTGGGTGATGTTCCTTCCCAAAATGTTACCACCAGCCCTGCTCTCAGGGTCTGGGCTTATACCTGTCTAAACCCAGCCTCTCTCCAATCAGGTGACTCCCTTGATCAGGCCTTGCCTCACCTGCCACCCCCCTGGCTAACTCTGCAGTTAGCCGACCCCCACCTGCCAGTGTCTCAGCAGGCTGCCTGACCTCTTAAAGTGGAAGGCACATCAAGTGCCCTGCCGTAGCCCCCGCCACCATTTTTAAGTGCAGGGATGCTAATACATGAGATTTAGGAGGCTGCTGAAGCATGGCAGTTGCCATGACCCAGCAGGCTTCATTAACTGAATCTCCTCCAAGGTGCTGGAATGTCAGTGCATGAGAGCAACCTCACCACTCTTGTATTGGCACCCAGAGGTACAAGATTTAATGCACATTAACTAAAGTGCATTAATGCACATGTAGATGTGCCCAGTGACTAATAAATCCCCCATCAACATTATATTGTGGTAATTCTAATCAATTATCACACAGTTTTTTTCTGTGTAAGCAAGGAGTTATTTTAATATCAACCACTAGAGTTATTGGAAACCAACCACATGAGAGGGGGCTTTCTTAGTCATTCATAACCCGACTTAGTCATGTGACAAGACCCAAATAACAAAGATTACTCTTCTTATAGCTCTTCTGTCTCTTGTTACAACATTGATGCAATTTCATTAGAGAAGCTACAAATGTGTCTTCTTTTCTGCTCTTCCCACCACATTCATGTTCCTCTCAATACTGTTCAGAAAGTTAACCTAGAAGCATAGTTCTTCACCTATTTTCTGCTATAAGGTACTTCACAGGTGATCTTTTATAGGCCCTCCCAATGCCCAAGACTTGGGGCTTAAAGCATTTCTTCCTACCGCCAATGCAGGGATGTTCCAGGGCACAAATGGAAGCAGCAACTGATGGTTTGTAATTGTGAATGTCCAGCTACCAACAGCAACTGCTTTTTTTTGCTCTGCCTCCAGGGGGCATGCAGGTGGCAACCAACTGCCACCTCCCCCCCCCCCCGTTATGTTGCCACTGTTTCCTGCTACCTATCTGGACAAGTTTAGCAACACCAGTGGACTCTACAAATGAGCCTCAGAACTAACAAACATTTCTAACACAAGTTTCTTATTCTGATGTAATAAAAGAGACCCACCCAAAATTGTTTATGCCCTAACTTGTTAATACAATAACATTCAAGCAACATTAAAATGGTTACTTTAAAAGGAATTCAGCCAGTTAGCTAGCTCTGAAGATTTCTTTTGAACCTTTCATCCTGATGGAAGTTAGCACTCAAACACCTCTAGCCCCCCAGGGTCATACAGATATCTTTCACAGGGTGCTTAGAAGGTCACTGAATTCTTGCGATCAGTTTCATACCTGTCTAGTAGCTTTTTCAATTACTCTTAAAGAAAAAAGAAATTAAAGGCCTGAAAGCCTTTCCTACATCATTTTATAGTAAAAGCTCTGTTATACCCCCAGGCCATGGGGTCTCTGCAGCACAGGCTGCTTTGCCTGCGCCATGGGGACTTGGAGAAACCGGAAGTGCACTTGCAGTTTCACTTTATCTTACAAGCTGCATGCCGGTTAATTGAGCATGCCAGCTTGTGAGAAGCCAGTTAACAGAACTTTTACTGTACTTCCAGTTTCAAAAATGCCACATATGAAAACCACAGAAGGTTGGCTTTGTGGCAGAATTGCCACCCTGGGCGCCTTCCTCCACAAGCGTCTCTCTGTGCCAGCCTGAGGGGCGGCTGGAGAATCCCTCAGGGCAGGGATTT
>JAGPOW010002791.1:31811024-31837957 GCA_030014935.1 Caiman crocodilus
TGTGGCCTAGCCAAGAGGCTTTTGTTGTGGTGGCCGGGTGCCTTATGTTTATGTTATAGCCGGAGGCTTGTGTTTATGTTGCTGTTGTTATATATGAACCAGTGGTTTGGGCGAGGCTGTAGGGGTGGAGGAGGCCTCAGGGGCGACCCACAGTAGCGTGGGGCCCTAGTGCCCAGGAAGGGGCATGACTCAGGGGTGACCCACAGTAGCATGGGGCTCTAGCACCCAGGAAGGAGTGCGATACAGTGCCTGGGGGGACGCAGTGTTCATAGGCACCAGGGAGGGCACAGCAGCACGGGGGTGCGTAGACCCCAGCCCCAGAGAGGGCATAGGATAAGGACCCCAAGTTGGGCATAGCAGAGCTAGCCTAGAGAGGGGGCAGCTCTGAGAAGGGGGGTCCAAGTTGGACTCGTAGAGCCCCTGGAAGGGGGGTAGCACTGAGAAGCCCAGGAGGGGCACTATTGGAGGAGTCCAAGTTGGGTGTAGCAAGTCCCAGGGAGGGGGCGGCATTGAGGAGCCCTAGAAAGAGGGCTATTTTAATGAGAAGCCCAAGTTTGGGCCCAGGGAGTCCCTGAAAGGGGATTGCATTGGCTGAGGGGGCCCAAGTTGGGCACAGCCAGTCCCAAGGAGGGGGCTATTTTAATGAGAAGCCTGAGTCTGGGCATTGCGAGTCCCTGAAAGAGGGCCACATTCTTTTGGAGGCCCAAGTTGGGCATCGTTAGTCCCAGGAGGGGGCAACGATTGAGAAGCCCGAGAGGGGCAGCACTCAGAGGCCTGGGAGAGGCTGCATGGGAAGCCCAAGTTGGGCACAGCCAGTCCCAAGGAGGGGACTGTTTTAATGCGTAGCCCAAGTTCGGGCATTGGGAGTCCCCAACAGGGGGCCGCAGGCATTGGAGGGCCCAAGTTGGGCACGGTTAGGCCCAAGGGGGGGGCAGCATTTGGGAGCCCAGGTTAGGCACATTCAGCCCCAAGGAGGGGGCAGTATTGAGGCCCCAGGCAGGGGGCAGAGCACTGAGGAGCCTTGGGGGGGGGCAAGGCGAGCCCAGAGAGGAGAGCGCCATATTCAAGAGCCCAGTGTGAGTGTGGCGAGCCCAGAGTGGGGAAGTGCCATATTGAGGAGCCCAGTGGGGGGTGCGTAGAGTCCAGGTGAGGGACATTTGTGAGACGGTCCAGAGGGAACGACAGGGGCTGTGAGATCCGTGAGGCTTGGGTTACAGTACTGGGGAGGAAGAAGCTGCAGGCAGCGCCCCCTAGCAGAGGGGGCAGGACGAGTTGAAAGGGCAGCCTCCCGCTAATGAACCAATTAATATCAAAGACATGGCAGGCGAGTAGGCGGGCGGTTGCCCAGAGACAGGTGCGAGGGCATATTGAGGGTGGTCCCGGCGTGCCCTGTCACAGGGGGACAGTGCTTTAATGACAGCAGCTCTGAGAGCCACTCTAATTAAAGCACCACAGCATCTCATGTATCGGTATTCCTGCACTTCAAAATGGCAGCAAAAGTGCTTGAACTGAAGCTCATTTGTTGAGCTTTAGTTCAAGCACCTGCATTGCCATTTTGAAGTGCAGGAACACTGTCCAGAGATACAGAAGGCTGCTGGAGCATGACGATTACCGTGTTCCAACAGACTCAATTAATCGAGTCTGCTCTGGTGCACTGTAATTATAGGGACCCGTTGATCATGTACCGACACCCACTAACTCCAAGAAAATGATGACCTAAGCTATGTGACCACAGGACTTTTCCATGAGAAGTTTGACATGGTCAAATACAAAGGAGTTATGCAGAGAGAAAAATGGAAAGCTGCTCTTGCCAGGTCAATCTGATATCTATGTTATTTACTTGTGCAACAGGGCAGTTCAGGTGCCTTTGCCCCAAAATGATTGAGGGCTGAGTTTCAGGAGGGAAAATATCAGCCTCTCTGTTCTCATCTTCACTCTGTAGCTAGGAGAGGCATGTTCAATTTAGACATCAGGAATGCAGTTGTCCTGCATTAAAATAGCCTGTAGCAAAGAACATTTTCCCCCTGGTATGTTGTGTCAAGGGAGATATCATAATGAAACATTTCTAGCTGTGGAGAATGATTTGCCTATAAGTGGCTAGGTCTCAAAGGGATTCAGTATGCAAGATTTATTACAGAGAAATTCCTATAGTGGGCCCCAGGTCTCTGCGACAGCATCAGGGACAGGGTTTAGGGAGGACAAAGATGAAGGCAAACTAGAGCAATGACTAATGCAAGGTAAAACAAAATCCAAACTTACATTTTGACATAGCTCAAAGGCTATGGTCTAGTGGATAGTGCACTTACTGGAATGAGAAGGATGTAATCTGATTCTGGCTCTATCAGTCACCTCTGGTTCACTACATCTCTCTTTGTATGTCTCACCTTCTCCCATCTTCTCCATCCTGTCTTGTCTATGTTGTCAAGCCCTTGTGTAGGTATTGGTTCATGCTGCATGCCTAGGACTTGGTACAGCAGGGTGCTGGTTTTAGCTGGCACCTCAAGGCATCACAGCCAACTGGAATCTCTAGGATTTTTTCCTGAACTGAGAGATCAGAATTTGTAATCAAAGTTTTTAAGTTGTTATTTTAGTATCTGCTGATTCCAACATAGAGTTCATTTGAGGTAGTTGTCTGTTTTTTCAGATCTTTTCTTGCTAATGCTGGAGCTGCTGCCTTTGTCATAGGAATTGGCAATTGCCCATCAAAGTTGTCTTTAATGAGAGTGAGAAGGACGTGCAACATTCTGTGTGAAAGAACTGAATGTGATTGTTCATTGTTCACAGAAATACAGCCCATCGCTTTCATATTAGTTCTATAAAGGTTTTAATTAAAAAAAGACACTATCAAGAGAACAAGTATTTGATTACTGTTTTTTTTCTAGCTGCCCATCCAGCTTCTGATTATCAAGATGATTGAACAAGAGCCTGAATGAAAGAAGCATGTTAAAGCAAATAATATAACAATTTAAATTACAGATACCCCATGCTGTCAAGTATATGTTGTAAGAGCATCACTTTAGAATGGCCACTGGCTTAGTGGTCACACAATGTAGTGCAGCGATTGGGGGAAAATAGATGGAGAGGAAATATTTTAATTTAAGCCCCCCATACACCAGCTGAGAACCATGACTAGTGAGCAAATGGTTATATTGCTGGGAGCATTTTTCTCTGCCTTCCAGGGGTATGCTTAATTGAAACTGGTACCTTCCTATCAAAAGACTTGGTTCTGACCACTCTCTCTGTCTCTCAGCCATATTCACACAGGCCCCCAGGGGACAATATAGCAGACCAAATATAACAAGTGCTCAGACACAACAGATTTGCAATAGATGTGGATTGCATTGTGAAAACAAGAGGGCCCAGAAGCAGTGATGAGAGACCTACAGCCAACAAGCAAACCACTAGGGATGTGCGCAATTTCACCGGCAGTTTCATTTCAACAGTTTCGACTTGTTTCAAGTTCTAAACAGCAAAATCAAAATGAAACAGAGCTTCAAAACAGCCTCAAAAAGAAACAAGGCAAGCTGAAACATTTTCAAATTTTTTTAATGTTTTGAGTTTCAAAGCTCAAGCTGGGCTTCCTACAGGGAAACAGAAAATAAGGTAAGGAGAGGCAGAGAGGGGAGGTGGGGTGGGAAGGACTGTTCTCATTATTGACAGTCGCTGGCCAGCTACAGTCATTCTTCCTTGAGGTCCCTTCCGAGTCCAGTGCTCTGGGGGAGGGATGGGGGAAAAACTGCATAAAAGGCAGCATTGTTTGAATTGACCTGCTTCCTGCCTTTGTGTCAGTTGAGTGAGGGTGCACCTTAGTGCACACACAGTGTCACCCATCCATGTCATGAGTTTTGCCTGTCTGCAGCCAGAGGTGCAGGGCCCCACAACCCAGAAGCCCTGCACCTATCTCCTAACAGCTGGCAAACTTCATGACCTCAGTAGGGGCTAGCATGCCTGCAGTTTTCACCCTGCTGTGCCTTAACACGCACAGTGTCACCCATGTTATGAGTTTTACTTATTAGCACCTTGAGATGTAGTTTCCTTGCAACCCCTGCATCTGTCTTCTTGGAAGATGGCAGGCTTCATGGCCTTAGCAGGGGCTAGCAAGCCTGTAGTTTTGACTCTGCTGTGGCTTAATATGTACATGTGACATGAGCTCTTTGCTTTCAAGACTTTGAGAAGCAGTTTCCCTGAAACCCCTGCACCTATCTCCTTGAAACTTGGCAGGCTTCACCCACAGGCTCCTCAAAAGAAGCTACCATTCCTGCAAATTTCATCCAAATCAGGCCCAAAATGACAAAGTTATAGGCTGTTTCAAGCTTCCCCTTTGTAGCCTATGGGTAAAACAGTGAAACTGTTTTGATGAAATGGAACAGTGGCTTTGAATTGAAAAGAAATTTGAAGTGAAACGCTGTTCCGTTGAAACAGAATGGTGCCATTTCTCACAGCCCTTCAAAACAAGCATACCGCATAGGTCAAAATGAAAACTACAAGATGTCCCAGGGATAGTGAGAAGAGGGGCTGGGAAGCTCCACTCATGGGACTTGATGTGGGGAGAAATGGTGAAAGAAAGAAAAATACAAAACAGTTGCTTACCTGCAGGAGGAGTGGCACTAGAAGATCTAAAAGAAAAGCCTGTGTGGTTTACAAGCCATGCCTTTGTGCAATTAAGGCAGGTGGGTGACATCACAAGGATGCACCAGCCAGCAGAAATAAAAACAGCTGCTGGCAGTACGGAAGGGAGAGCCAGTGAGGAGGTGGAGGCTCTCCATGCCGGTAGTAAGTGAGACCAGCACAAATTTGAAATGCCTGGGTGACGGGCAGCTGGAGAAGCACTGAGAGCCCCTCAGGTTGGGGGCACTGAGATTGAGCCCCAGGAGGGGCAGAGTGCTGGGAGGAACTTCCCCCTAGTGCTGCTGAGGAGGTGCATCAAGGGAAACACTGAGCAGTGGCATAACCAGGATGGTGAGCTGAAGGGAGAGGCTAAAGCCAACCTTGGAAAAGCAAAGGTGATGCCACTTGACCATTCCCAGGTACCAGATCAGGGAGTTGGGCTAGGGGCAGAGAGGGGAGAGGAACCCTGTGTACCAGTGTCAGGGGAGCACTGCCAAGTTCAGGCAGGAGGGCTGAGAAGTCTCCCTATCAGTTGGCTCTTTTGGGTCCCTTCTTTTGGTTTCTTTTCTTTGTTTTGTTCCTTTAGCCCTGCTCGACAGGGGCACCTTTGGACCCCAAGAGGAGAGCCGACTGGCTCAAGGGGATCACAGACTTACAGTCCGGGACAGCTAATTATCCTTCCCCAAGGATAGAGGAGGATACAATAGGGAACGAGAAACAGCTGTGTCAAGATCTGGTGCCCCACCAGAGGTTGGTGTAAGGCTGGGGTGTAGGGAAGGTGGAGCCCAATCAACATCCTGCAAGCGGAGTGGTCATCCCCGGGGGGAGCTTCAAGGCCAAACCCCACACTGATATAACATTCAAAGATGTGGCAGGCAAGTTTGGGACAACCAAAGCCCACCTTGGGGAACCCACAACACTAGAGAGTATACACCCTCTACCACCCAGACCAAGGCGGCACACAAATGGGCTTTTGTAGCCAGATGGGTGCACAGGACAATTGAAGAATGACTTCAAGGGAGAGCAGGTTAGCAGCAATGACATGCACTATTCTGTATTGCCTACTGTAGCAAAAAAGAATGCTAACAGTGAGTCATATGCAGCAGCCTCACTAGGCACAAGTAAACTCCATCCTTGAAATAGAATATAAGAAAAGTTTAGCCCATAATGACACTAACATTTCCTGCATCAGCTAGAGTGGCAGGTTATAGAAGAAAATCCACTTTTTAGAGTAGGGAAATATGATGTTACACACAGGGAACGTTGAAAAATATGAAAATCTAAATATCTGTGTGTGCATATGTGAGCATAACAAGTAATGAAACCAAAAGTCTTAAAGTCCTACTTACTGTGAAATCCATGAAAGAAATCTTGCACGACAGGAGATTAAGGAAAAAATTCCTGCTATGTTTAAAAGTTTAGGGTATTCTTAAATCAAGCTACTTAAAAATTCAGCACCAGTAGTACATACAGCTGCCCTTAGTGTGACACAATTCTATATAATAATAGTTGGAAAGGTGGAGGATCCACTGAAATGGGCTAGCTCAATGACATGGTAGAATAGGAAATGTGTCATCAAGACATGCCTAGACCCTGGAGACCTAAACAAAAGCAATAATGTGGGAATTTTACAGCTTGCCTTTCCTAGATGACCTAATTTATCAGCACTTTTCAGCAAATGTATTCAGCGTCTTAGATGCTCAGTCCAGATACTGGCAAATCAAGCTGAACAAAGAGAGCAGCAGCTGTTGCCTAAACTCTTTGACAGATGGCACAAGAGAATAGACTCCAGAAAAGAGATATGAAATTCTAGGAGCACTGACGGGAGTCAGCGTCATCACTGATGACATTCTAGTATGTGGCAGCTACAAAGAGTATAATAAAACATAATGGCTGTGTTCACACAAGTGTGGATGTTTGGTTTCCCAGGGTCAACTAGCAGTAGCACACCTTGTACCACTGCTAGTTGTCCCTGGGGAATTCCTGTGCCACATGCCCTCTGGTGTGCATCAGGTTACCCCAGGTGGGGTAGGGGAGGCTGGGTCCAGCACTGGGCTGGCCCCAGAAGCCTTACCTTGGGTCCTGGGGGGCTCCTGGGGTTGCAGCAACGGCAAGCCTGCTGCTCAGAGCCTGGCCAGCAGCTGGAGTGTGAATCCAGCCAGCCAGGCCTCTGCATGCACCGTTCTACCTTTTTTTTTTTTTTTTTTGTGCTGGTTTTTTGACCCCTTGATATCCAAGGGGTCAAAAAAACACACTGCACTTCTTCCTTGCAGTGTGGAGAACAGCTGAATGCTGTATGTGATGCCACAGAAGGGTCTGCAGCACCACGTAGTGCATGGCCACGCTTATCTGAACATGGCCAATAGGTCTAATGCAACCCTAAATGAAGCGATAGCAAAATGCAAATCATTGTAGAGCAGGTGAATTAGTTTGATCATGTTTTAGGAAAAGGTGGCACTAGATACAAATAAAGTGGTAATGAGAGGGAAGTTATAAGCGTCAGTCTACCAGGAAGAACTGGGAACTATACCAAAGATGGTGACTTAACTTTTGAGATTTATCAGAAATCACAAAGCCTCTGTGAGGACTGCAGAAGTAAAAAAATCCCAGTGCATCGTATCAGGATAGCCATCTGGACAAGACCATTCCAGACAGGAAAGACACCATCTCCCTGGAAACAAAATTAAAATATTTTATGAAAGCAAGGAAATAACACAAAAAGTAAGCACTCTACAAGCAGAAGTTGGAGCAGCATTTTTACATGGCATACAGATAGAAAAGCAAAACCAGTGGTATGCTCAAATAGAAAAGGAATGATTCACATTGATGATGGAAACCAAAAATCTTATCAGTACAAAAATGGTTGCACAGTAACATCTGAAGCAAATCACAGACCTTTCCAACCAGCTTATAGTTTCTGCGTCACCAACGCTTCATCACGTGATCTTAGGGCTACAGAGGTTTGATATGTAAGCAAAATACAAACAAAGAAATCCTTTTAGCAAATGTTCTCTTAAAATTGTATGAAAAATGCAAAAGAAGAGAAAAACTTGGGGAAAGAGGTACAGGTGACACTTGCCTAAGTCTGCAAATAAATAGAAATCTTGAGAGAAACAGGGAGCAATGCAACAAATCTTTTAAAGAAGCAATAAGATCAAGATAGCCTGTACAAAATCCTTTGTTACTGGAGCAGTTTTCTGGAGTGGTAGATTTCATGGAATGAAAGAAGAATAGACTGAGGAGAATGAACCATTGCTGAAATGGGAGGGAGTCTTAGTTCCAAAGAAAGTCCTTTTAGGCAGCCCTTCATGAAAGAGAATCATGAAGTACTATGAAGTACACCAGCATGGTAGCAGAGGCAGTTTAACGTGTACTGGGGCCCTGAGCAAAAACAAAATTGGAGACCCCTTGTCCCCACAGAAGCTAGGCAAAGGGCCCCTTCTCCTTCTGGTGCTGGTAGGGGAGGCTGGGTGGACCCTGCTGGACTGGAGGGGGCACATGCCCCCCTCTTCTCCCTGCTACTTCCCCCTTCCCCCACTATGGCCAAACATGCACATACTCAGGCACGCAGACACAGGTGTGCACACAGATGGGCGCACACTCTACTCTCACTCACTGTCTACACATGGACACACAGACACAAACATACTCTCCCTGCCATGAATACAGACACATGTACGCAGCTGCACATGCATGCATGCAGGAACACACGTAAGCACAGACCCATGTATGCACAGACACATACGTGCACGCACAGACACATGAAATGGGCGTGCACTCTACTCACTCACTCTCCACACATGGACACAGAAAGAAACAAACCCTCCCTGAAATGAACACAGATGCACGCACACACACATGCATGCACACAGATACACAGAAATAGATGCATACAGATGCACAGACATGCACAGACACAGATGCATGTAGACAGATGCACACACAAGAGCACAGATGCGCACACACAGACGTGTGCACACACAAATGCAGATGTGCATACCCACACACAGATGGGCCCACACACAGACATACACACAATCTCATGTGCGCACACAGACACACACACGCACACTCGGACATGTGCACACAGACAGAGAGTGACAGACACACACACCCAGCCACATACCTTCCCCTCACAGGACCTCCCCGCTCCCCCATTCTCCATCACTCTGAGGCAGCCCCCTCCCCGCTATTGCAGCCACCCACAGCTCCATATCACTCCTGCCCAGCCCCTGTTGCACTGACCAGAAGGGAGCTGCTGCCTGGCTGTGTCCCTGTGGCTGCACATGTGCACAGGCCAGACTGGGTCAGGTCAGGATCCCTGTGCCACACCTCTGTGTGTAACTAGCAGTATGGGGAGCGGAGGTTACAGGGGGATAAGGTGAATTTTGAGGGGCTATGCCCCACCCAGCACCACTGCCAGCCTGAAGAAGTGGAGTGTGGTGTGATGCTCCCATACTGCCCCCCCCGCCCCTCCCCCGTGCAGTGCTGCGCTGCATGGCACGCCCAGCTAGCCAGCCCCAGCCTGCCCCCCCCCCCCCCCGGCCCTGCTGTGAGAGGGGCCCCACTCCCAGCTGCAAGGAAGCAAATGCAAAAGCCAGGGTTTTAAACTTGGCACCATTTTTGTCTCCCTGCTGGGAGACAGAAACATCCCAAGTTTAAAACTGGGGCTTTCGCTTCCCTGCTGATCACGATCCTGGGGCCCAGGCTCCCAAATCAGTTCAGGGCCCTGGGCTCATGCCCAGCTGGCCCATGCATTAATCCACCTATGTATGGTACTATGCAAAAGATAAAAACACATACCTGATTGACTTAACATCAGTGTGTGTGTTGCTTGTAAATTGTATAGAGAGGGAGAAGAAATGATTTCCTTCATTCCATGTATCGGAAAAGGTTCAAAGCTAAAGCATGGCAAGTCCATATACCCTCATGCTCTGTTTAAGCTGCAGCATTAGTGGTGACATCTCCAAACTTACTTTTTACTTTGGGGTTGGGTTAGTGGGATGTATTGTTTTATGCACAGTTAGGTAGTTGGTACACTTTTTTATTTTTAAAGTGACTTGACATGTGCCAGTTCAACACTTGGGAGCTCAATATTGTGCTAGACAGGAGGACATGATACAAAATTATACACACACACACAAACTAGACAAACACTCTATTGGTTCATACACACATGCACGTACACAGACACAAAAACATGCACTTCCATGGCTGTGTGTTAGCACTTGAGGGTGTTTGGGGTAACTTGGGCTCAGGGTTACTCAGGGTCATGGTGCCCCAGGCTTACTTGGGGTCATCTGGGGCTCCAGGTGGAGGCAAGGAAGAAAGCCAGGACCACAGCAAGGAGCTGGAGGAAAGGGGTGGTGGAGTAGAAGCCAACACAGAAGCTGGGGAGAGAAACAGACTGGACGAGAGTCAGAGGGACAGGGAGCAGATATTAGAGCAGGGCCAGGACTGCAAAAGACAAACCCAACTTGGGGTTCCAAAAATATCAGTTTTTTTAAACAGGCAATGCACTACACAGAGCACAAAACTATTGGTTCACACACAGACACACACACACAAACACTCTTTCCCATGCACTCACACAATGGTAGCAGGAGAGGAAAAGACTTGGTAGAAGGATTGAAGTCAAGGTATATAGGGACAGAGTTCAAGTTCTTTTCTTGGTGGGATCCAACACGTGACTGGGCGGTGAACATCAAGGGCTATACGCCATACAGGAGAGATAAGACATGGAGTAAAGGCTTGGGTGTGGCACTCTATGTCAAAGAACAATTCACATCCTCAATAAGCAGCACTGGGACAGAGCAGGGACAGGCTAGAGTGCTCTGGGTCTGAATACAAGGGGGCCGGGAAAAGAACTTAACGGTGGGGGTCTACTACAGACCACCCAACCAGGAAGAAGAGCTAGACTGGGAATTCTCAGGTCAGCTCGTGGAGGCAGTTAAGTCAAAGGATGTGGTCATCGTGGGTGACATAAACTATCCGGACATTTGCTGGAAAGAGCAATCAACCAGGTCTGACTGCTCACATAGGTTCCTAGCCATGTTACAGGACCTCCATCTAACCCAGGAAGTGCACAGTCCCACCAGGGGAAATTCCTTGTTATATCTGGTCTTGGCCACAAGCAATGACCTGGTGAGGGGACTGTGGGTGCTCTATCACCTGGGAGATAGTGATCATCACCTATTGGATTTCATTATCTAGCACAGGGTGGCAAAGGCCTGCAGCAAGACAGCAGCCCTGGACTTCAGGATGGTGGATTTCATTGAGCTAAGGAGATTAGTCAGGGAGGCCCTAAGGTCCCAGAGGTGTGGGAAGTTGGGAGTCCAAGGAAAGTGGTCATTTCTGAAGGAGACAATCCTCCGAGCCCAAAGGGTGGCAATCCCAACATGGATAAAAGGGGGCAAGAGTGCTCAAAAACCCCCATGGCTCACCAAAAGCATCCAGGAACATCTCAAAGCTAAGAAGGAGGCATATACGTAATGGAAGGGAGGGGCTATCACCAGGGAGGACTATACCTCCATTGCTTGGGAATGTAGGGGGGCTGTTAGGAAGGTCAAGGCAGAGATGGAACTGGGACTAGTAACCTGGATCAAGGATAACAAGAAATCCTTTTTTAAATACATAGCAGATAAAAAGAAGGTTCCGGGTAACATGGGGCCTCTGAAGGACATGCTTGGAAATCTGGTGGTCTCACCAGATGACAAAGCTAACCTATTTAACAATTTCTTTGCCTCCGTTTTTCTGAGCAGGGACCAGGTCATTCTCCCCCCCACCGGGATCCCTGCTGGTCCCAGGGGAGTCACAGCCAGGCCCAGGGTCAGAGAGGACCTAGTCAGGGAATTTCTGGTGGGACTGAACATGTTCAAACCAGCAGGTCCTGGCAATCTCCACCCCAGAGTGCTCAGGGAATTAGCAGAGGTCATTGTGGGGACCCCTGACACAGCTTTATGAGCATTTGTGGTGCTCTGGTGAGGTTCCAGAGGACTGGAAATAAGCCAATGTAGTCCTCATTTTCAAAAAAGGGAGGAAGGAGGACCCAGGAAATTATAGACCTATTAGTCTTACCTCAGTCCTGGGAAAGCTCTTTGAGAAAATTATCCAGGTGCACATCTGCGAGTGGCAAGCATGGAAGTGTATGTTTAGGGCCATCCAACATGAGTTCATTAAAGGCAGGTCCTGTCAGACCAACCTGGTGGCCTTCTATAACCAGGTCACACAATCCTTGGATGCAGGTGTTGCAGTGGACATAGTCCTTCTGAACTTTAGGAAGGCCTTTGACACTGTCTCTCACCCCAGTCTCATTAAAAAATTAGGAGATTGTGGTGTCAGTGCACAGTCAGATGGGTCGGCAGTTGGCTGGAGGGCTGCACTCAGAGAGTGGTGGTGGAAGGGTCATTTTTGACCTGGAGGGACGTGGGCAGTGGGTCCCCCAGGGCTTGGTCCTCAGGCCCGTACTGTTCAACATCTTCATCAGCAACTTGGATGAGGGAGTGCAAAGCACTTTATTCAAATTCACAGATGACACTAAGATGTGGGGACAAGTGGGCATGCTAGAAGGGAGGGACAGGCTGCAATTTGATCTGGACAGGTTACAGGGGTGGGCGGATGAGAATAAGATGGGATTCAATATGACAAGTGCAGGGTATACACCTAGGGAGAAAGAACCAGCAGCATACCTACAAGCTGGGTAACTCCCTTCTCATCAGCATAGCAGCAGAAAAGGATCTTGGAGTCATTATAGACTCCAACATGAACATGGGCCACCAATGTGGGGACGCAGTCAGGAAGGCTAACCACACCTTGTCATGCACCCACTGATGCATCATGAGCAGGTCCAAGGAGGTGATCCTCCCCCTCTATATGACATTGGTCAGGCCCTAGCTGGAGTACTGTGTTCAGTTCTGGGCACTGTACTTCAGGAGGGATGTGGACAACACCAAGAGATTCCAGAGAAGGGCAAATTGCATGATCAGGTGGCAGCAGGGCAGGCCCTATGAGGAGACTACAAGACCTGAACCTGTTCAGCCTCCACAAGAGAAGGCTGAGAGGGGATCTGGTGACTGTCTATAAACTGGCCAAGGGAGACCAGCAGGCAATGGGAGAGTCCCTGTTCCCCTGTGCATTACCGGGAGTAACAAGGAATAATGACCATAAGCTGATGGACAGTAGATTCAGGCTAGATATCAGGAGACATTACTTCAGTCAGGGTGGCTAGGATCTGGAACCAACTTCCAAGGGAAGTGGTGCTCGCTTCTACCCTGGGGGTCTTCAAAAGGAGGCTAGATAGACACCTTGCCAGGGTCATTTGACCCTAGCTTTCTTTCCTGCCTATGGCAGAGGGTCAGACTTGATGATCTGCTCAGGTCCCTTCCGACCTTACCACCTATGAAACTACTATCCTGGGCTATGAGTTTATCCTCAATAGTCAGTTGGGGGTCTTCTTCAACAAGGTGTTGTCCATAGGGGGTTGTCAGCAGGGCCTGTGGGTGGATAGGTGGCATGGCGCAGTGCTGGTCCAGATGGAGAGGGCATCCTAAGGAGGTCATACTCTACCACTCCTTTTATAGGCGTGGGCTACCTGTGTGTCTTATGGGAAGGGCACACCCATGGAAGGGCTAGTCCTGCTCAGGTGCATATGTGTAGCTCCAGGTGTTCTCATTGTCTGGTGGGATACAACGGTGTGGTTGCTGGTTTCTGTTGGGTCTTTGTCTTCCAAATGTTGGGTTCCTGTAGGTTTTTATCTTTCAAATGCTGGGTTTCAAATGTTCCTGGGTGAGGTCTGTGGTTCCTGGGTGAGTCAATGCAAGGCAATGGTTGGGTAAATGAGTTGATGGTCCGGTCATTACTGGTCATTCAGTAGAGGCCTGCTATCCTTATGCCTCAAGCACCCTCATTCATTCCCATTCATTCAGGAACCAATTTACATAGGAGGGGTAGGCATGAGTCATAGTTGCAACATAATATACAATAGGGTATGCCCTATTAAATAGCGCAGGGGACACAAGATGGAGGCTTGATATTACTTGACATTACTTTGGTTAATGTTACGAACACAGGCCTAAACCATAAAATACTAATATGAAACAATAAAAATCAATGCAAAATGATAGGAATATAATACAATACAATTTAAAACAGTAAAAATCAATACAAACAGAACAATTTTTACAATATAAAAAGGGGTTTATTACAATAATAGCATACAAGAACTTAGCATACCTATGGCTACTTATAAGAGATACAGAGGGCAGACAGAAAGTCAGAAAAGTTTGGGGAAGGGGAGTGAATGTATTTTTAAGTTTAATAAACCCCCCCAAACCTAGGGGTTTTGCTACAAGAGAACCTCATTAGACCTCAAGAGAAAAAGTAATAGAGCCTTCAAGTAGAGAGTGACAAAAAACAAAGTCCAAAGAAACAAGAATTCGGGAGGGACTTTTGAGGTAAAAAGTGAAAGAGATAGAAAGGGCACAGGGAAAGGGAGAGTCTGGGGCTACCAGGCAGCAATGGAGATAAGAGTATGGAAGACTGCCCAAGGAGAAGCTTGAACTCTAAGACAGGAAAGGGAAGCCAGCACAGGCTTGTAAAAAGATCTGGAAACATGATATAAGCAGCAAGAGAGGAATATAATTATAGCTGTTGTATTTTTGGATAAGACTGAAAGGGGGTGGGTGTGTATAGAAAGCTGCAAGAAAAGGTCTTTGGCTCTGTTACGGAGCACTGAGACAGCTGTGGGCTTCGCTAAGCTGTGCACTCATAATAAATCGGGAGGAATCCTTGCTGGGGCAGAGAGAATAGCACCAGGGAGAAAGAGATATCTCAGTTAACTGCTTGTCGCAGAGGGATCAGCTTCCTGATGGAGCTTGTCACTTTTCTAGTGCTAAGGCAGTTTTGTTTTGGTTTGGTTTTTTGAGGGGGAGGGGAGAGAGGGGAAGGGAAGGGCCTTTCTAGGTGCAGTTATCTTATTATGAAATCCTGTTTAATAAAAATAAAGCTTCCTCCCCCCTGCCCTGGTAGTTGTGACAGAGGATGCCCTGCTCAGTTTTATAGATGATTTACAAATCAGTGGTGGAATGTGACAGTAAAACAATTAAGGTATCTTTCTACAGCTCCAGAAATGGGTTTGAGGCCCTCTTTGAACTTGTGTTAAAGGCTTTTCACAGTTGACCATGCTTTAAATTGGTATTAGGTGTTTCAGGCTGGAAGATCAAAAGAAACTCAATGTTCATTGTTGCAGAAGCCCTTAATACTCTGGTCCCATGGCATACTAATTTGAAGAGGATCTTTGACCCAAGGGGTGAGAAAAATTGAGCCTCCCTGCTTCTGTGGTACAGAAGAGGTCCAGGGGCTATGATGGTTTTTTTCTGCTTTTTTTTTTTAAATGTAGCAATGTAGTTGTATAGAGATTGCAGGGCTCTGCTCTGGGAAACATCAGTGTTTTACAGAAATGGCTGCCAGTGTCGTAGCTTCCCCAGAGACAGCATGAGTATAGACTACAAGTTACTGTTTCACCAGTCATTTGATCCAGTTCTGAGTTCAAGCTACTGATATCTCATCCCCTTGAACATCCTTTTCTCCTTCCTAATAGCTCTATCTCCCTGCTTGCTTATTCTTGCCTTTTCGCCCCTCTTAGGTATTGTACAAGTGAGCTGAGGCATGAGTTTGGGGAGATGGCAGTCATTGGAAAATAGTGACTTCAGTTCATCTGTTGCTAATCAAGGATGCTTTATATTTTGAATTTAAATGCATATAAAAGATAGCTGTGAGCTGGACTGCAGCTTTAATTGGTTTCAGTTCCTAGACATATGCCTTTTCTTGAAGACCCAGAGCTGTCTTAAATTGTTCTACGCCTTGAATATGGTATCTCTCTACTTCCATTTCCTGGCACAGGTAAGTTTTTAAAAACAAGCCATCCAGCTAACACTATTGTCAGTGTTAATTTAAAACCATCAAAACCTAGAACACCTGTATGTGTGTGCGTGTGGCAGATGTAGGCAGCAGCCTACAAAGGGGTTACTTAATTCCCTACCTGTGACTAAGCAGCTGGTTAGAAGCCAGCGGTTTTAAAAACCCCAGCACAGGGAGAGTGCAGTAGCAGATGGTGAGATGCCTGAGTTACCTTTTGGGGAAAAAGTTGGGTTTCCTTGCCCTGCCAAAGGCTAGTAATGGATTTAAAAAGAAAGGATTTAGGTTTAAATGCCAGATTTGGGAGAGGCCTGAAGCTAAGCTTCAAGTTACTTCAGAAATGTAAGACCTAAACTGCATATTGAGAAAAAGGCAAGGATAACAAAAAGTCCATAAAGAAGCATTGCAGACTGGGCCACAAGGGAGCACTTTAGACACTGGCTGAGGGCCTTGTTATACCTTAAGCTGTGAGCTGCACAAATGTTGAAGGCCACCGTGGGTGGCCTTTCCTGCTAAAGCTAAGTTGCCTGAGGTATCCTGCCTGGGTTACAAGGCTGCCACCTTTTTCCTAAGGCTAGCAAACCAACCCAGGGTTTAAGGAACAATAAAGCTTCAAAAGAGCTCTGCCCCTCAGCCCCTCCAAAAGGGGGAAACCTAAATCACAAAGAAAATCACTATTACGCGCTGAGGGACCCAACTGTTCCCTTGCTGGACCCCCTCTGCCTAGTTGCCAACTACACGTCTTCCAACGCTATGGGTCTGGATTAGGCCCTGTATGTGGCCAGGGTAGCCTGCGGACTCTACCACGACTCTTCTCCCCTGTCACCCAGGCTTTTCCTTCTTTGGACCACCTATAGTCCTCCTCCAGTGGACACCTATCCCCCCATTACTCGCTGGATCAGCGCCACACTGCTGGCAGCCATGCTTTGCAGCCCCTCACACTGTCCTTGCCTCCCATTTCCCACCTGGTATGCCTCTTCAGCTTTCCCGGTGCCCTTAACAGTCCCACCTGGTCTAGCCCAGGGAGTTGTATCGGCTTTTCCAGCCACTGTTGCAGCCACTAGCATTGGAGTCTTCCTGCACCCTTTTGCCCCTATGCCCAGGTCCCTGGTCGTTAGGAGCTGCCTCTGGCTCTCGGCCCCTCTTGCTGCAGCCAGCAGTCTCTGGCTTGCAGCCTGTGCTGGAGGGTTCTTCCCCACCTGGGGAAATAGCCTCTGACTCTTTTCACTCCCATGGGAGCTTTGGAAAGACACCTCCTGCTGGTGCTCTTGCCAACACCAATCTGCCTCTTCCCTCATCTTTATCAGTGGCCCATTTTATTTCCGCCAGCCAGTGCTTGCTGATGATGTCACCAGTCGGTTGCAGTTGTATGAAGGTGCGGCTGATGATCCATACAGGTCTTTCTTCAAGTTTTGGTTTCATTGTGAGTCCTGCTGCAGGTAAGTGTTTCCCTTTACCCTTGCTTTTTCCTTCTTTTTCATCTTTGGGTTCATGTCCCTAGGGTTCCCCCTTCGTATTTTGGGGTCCTCCCTCCTGCTTTTCCCTGTGACAGACACTAATATATATATCAGATGAGCATGATGTTTTATTGATCTATTCACAATTTTAAAGCAATTTAGAAGCTTATAAGGGCCTGAATCACTATAATAAAAACCTATAAATTTTGGCATTTGATTTTAGGCTTTTTTATCATGAAAAATCAGAGCTTCCCCCTGTCCCCTTTGCTCACCAGGACAAGGGGCCAGCTGCAGCTCTCCTGCTCTTCCTCTCCCCACTGCCACTACTTGGTGGTGCTGAGAAGCCCTAATATGCTAGTGCCCTACCCATTCCAGAGCCCCTCACTACCCACCCACAGCCCCTTGCCCTCTCCCCCTGCTATGTTGGAGGGGACCCCCATTTCCAGGGCTATGGAACCAGGAATCCAGGCCTGCAGCCCCCTGCACAGCAGTGCTTGAGCCCCAGTGCCACCTGTGGAAGGCAGCAGCTGCTGCAGCAGAGCAGAGCTCTGAGCCCGGCTCCTTGTCCCCCGTGGGCAGCACAGCTGAAGTGAAGCCCATCAGGGGCAGGGGTGGGGGCTGGATGCAGGCTGCTTGCTGCAGGCTTGGGCTTCCTGCCTTGCTGCCCTCCCCTTGAGGCCTCTGTGGTCCAGCAGCAAGACCCAGCAAGGCAGGGTAGAATGGGGTTAGGTGGGGAAGCTCAATGCTGCTGCTGGGAGCTCCATGTCACCATGGCAAGGCATCTGCTGCCCACCTGGCAGCAGCAAGGGGCACAACTCTGTGCTGCCACCCCTGATGCTGGGCAGGTAGGGAGTGCCTCACCATAGTGAGGCTAGGGTCCTGTGACCCTGGCACTCGTTCCTGCCATTGGCTGGGGGTCAGACTAGATGGCCTGCTTTAGGCCCCTTCTGACCCTAGATACTATGATACTATGACTATGATAGTGGCATGGTGATCCTGGCAGCGGCATTGAGCTTCCCTGCCCCACTCTGCCCTGCTGTACTGGGTCCTGCCCACTGGACTGTGAGCAAGGAGCAAAACCAGGTTTTTGTTGCTACCTGGATCTCCAAATATGTAGCACTGGGGAATGTTTGTTCCCAGTGTGCCTCTTGCAGTGTCACAAACTAGTTTGTGACACTGCAAGAGGCGCATGCAGGCTTGTCTGGATGTTCCCCTGGGGGGTCAAACACTGACTATGGCTTGCTAATCTGTGGTGCAATAGACAGCTGGACTAGGTTAAAGTATCTCTGAAGCAAGTGGTTGTACATATTGAAGTTGAAGAGGTTCTTTCCTAATGTTTGTATAACTGGAAATCTTTTCAAGGCAAACATGCCATATATATAAACTGAATTCATGTTTTACGTATCAGAGTTGACAGACTAAAAGCAGGTTCATGTTCTAATACACAACCAAACTCTGAGGGGAGGGGCCTTTCAGAGCAATAGCTAGACCTTTACTTCTACTACTAGGTAGTTAAGCTTGCCCTCTGAAAATGTAAGGATCTGTAATCCAACCACAAAGCTGTATTCTGATGCACACTGACTACTGGTTCTAGAGTGGTACTATATGAATACATGTAGAGTAAATCATTGCTCAACCTAGCACTGATCTGCTGTTTTTCCTTGCTATTGTATGCCTAATGGGCTAGTGGAGCAAAAAAGGCAGCATTCCTGCTTGTAATATCTTGTTTTTGTTGCAATAGATTTATTAGCACTTTAGTGTGCACATAATGTGACATGGAGGTTATGTTACATAAGTTACAATTCCTTCTCTGAGGAACTTATGGGTGAAAGGCACCAGAGAAAATGCCAAAAAAGGGTTATGAGTAATGGCAGAAGAGTGCATAATTGGGTGGGCAACCCAAACTGATGTGTAGTGAGATGGTAGGATAAAACTACATAGTTTATTTGTACTTAGAAAAGCAGACATGAAGCTAATTTGGGTTAGTGCCATACACATGAATTCTCATTTTTCCACAAACCAATCCCTTAAAGATATGCAAGGAAATTTGAACAGATGGGTTATCTCTTTGTTTTATCAGATAATCATTTATTTTGATTACAGCAAAGTGAGAAGGAAAACTGCATCACCACTTGAATTCCCAATAAGTGTCCAAGTTAGGAGTATTGGATTGTAAGGTTGAATTTATCCATGTTTTTTGCGTTAAGCTATTGATTGCACCAGAATTTTATCAGAGTTGAATTTAATCCATGGCCTGTAGCAAATGTAATTGCTGCAAATTCAGGCCTTTAACATGAGTTTAGACGCGCTGCAGAGTTTTTGTGTATAAAAGTTCTTTTCTACTATAGCTCAAGAATCCCAGGCCTTAACATGCCACACCTACACAGAGATACAGCATAGATAAATCCACTTCCTTCTAAGCTAATGCAGTTTCATTTTTACCAGAGCTGAATTTGACTGATAAAATCTTGTCTTTCATACGACTATCATTTCAATAGTTTCCCATTCTTCATTAATTACTTTAGGCATCTCCAGTTCCTTATGCTAGCTGTCATTTTTAGGAGCTGAAAATGCCAACACCCTTCCAGGAATAAGTAATTTTAATAAATCTCATTTACATGGAACTGAATTCCCATATAATTTACCTTTTATGGCAGGATATTAAGGTGTGCCCTTTAATATCCCTGATAGGACAAGTATTAACACCCAACTGAAGAACGTTCTTGGAGCAAAATGAGCACAAGCCCACTTATGCCAATGATGCAACTATCTTCTGGCTAATTAGCAGTCTGGAGAATTATCTATTCCATGTAAAGTTGCTTTCAAGTATTGTCATGGTGTTCTCAAAAAGGGAGGTGTCTGAAGTTAAATATAGGCAGCTGCCTTCTTACTAGGTTGTAGAAACTTGGCTTAACTCTATCTTGACCAGCTGAGAATGTACAGCTGAGAGTCTTGGAGAGATTGGGGCACTGAGAGCAAGTTGTCTGAGGTTCATTCTGTGTGTAAGAGATGATTATAAGTGAGGAGTTTTCTTTAAAGCTCTTCTACTTCAGAATTTCCTTCAAATGAAACTAGTTCTAAATAACTGACATCAGGTCAAGATCTGCAACCACAAGGGCTAGAAGCTTTGTAAATGAAAACAGAGTGCGTGAAAAAGTTATTGTGAAAGGAGGGCAGGGATTTACAGCATGTCTACTATTCTGCAGTAGCTACTTACGTGCATGCTTTTAGGGCTTAGTAGAAAGCTAAACCATAATAGTCTGTCATTCTTTCATTGAAGAGCAAGCTACCTTGGGATAGCTTTCTATTGCCAGGGAGCAACAGTGTTCATGCAAGCAATTATAGAGTAACTGGCACATGCCGTAAATCCCTCCCATCACTTGCTTCACAGAAACTTGTTCATAGGTCTGTGTCCTCAAGTTTGTAACTGGGGCTATGAGAAAAAACATCAAATATTATTGGGCAGTCAATTAAATCATGAAACTCAACCATGCTGACAAAGGGTCACTTCTGGGTTGCCTGAGTATGTGTATGTTTATGTTCCACTGCAGTTCTGGTTAGATGAGATTCAGCTGCCTCCTCCTACAGTGATCTTGCTCTCCTTAATGTGAGGTTTACTCCCATGTTACTCACAGGAAAGCTAAAGACTTGGCCCCTATGGTCTCTTTTTTACCTAGATTTTGCTGGATAAAACTGGTGATAGCTAACACTGGCCTACATTATCCATGATTAGTGATTTGGGATGCCTAGCTTTTGATCTTAAGAAGTAATTTTTCAGAAGGCATTAAGTTCCTGTCATGAACATTTGACCCCTTGAAGTCTCAAGGTGGTCATCCATGATTGCTAATCATTTAATTCTTCAAGGACCTACCTGACCCTTCCCAAGATGTCTTTAAGTCTGGTTTAGATTCAAGACCTCCTGCAGTAGATGGCAACTGTCAATCCTCTGGATCATGGTGTATGAATAAGAGGTCTATCCAGGTGCCTAAGGTTTCCAC
Organism: Caiman crocodilus; assembly: GCA_030014935.1. Taxonomy (NCBI): domain Eukaryota; kingdom Metazoa; phylum Chordata; order Crocodylia; family Alligatoridae; genus Caiman; species Caiman crocodilus. Next base: position 31,832,002 of record JAGPOW010002791.1, read on the forward strand.
TTGTATGGTCTTGCAACCATCACATCAAGACCTTTGATGCATATGCCTAGGCAAGAATATGGAGGAGTGGAGTCTACCCAAGACCTACCATCCCCCCTCCTTTTAGAATGCTGAGACAGAATCCAAAGGCCAGATCAAATCCAGACATCCAGTGCCTCATTGGCTGTAGCTTCTGCCAGGGAGCACCAGACAACAGCTGCTGCCAACTCCACCCCCCAGAGGCAGTTTCTGTCAAGTTGATGTCCCTTAGCCTTTGTCTAACCAAGGAGTACCCACAAGGCAGTAGGGACCAGGGTTTTAGGTGCCCTAGTCTCATCTTACTCTGTAGGTTGTAATACTGTGGTATTTTATAAGAGGTATCCCCCACCAGGTTGCCACCAGGCCCTCCAGTTGGATTCAGTTTACGATTATATACAGAACCACAAGACTTCTAACCAGTTGGTAAAACACAGGCTTTAAGAGTTATCATTTTCCTCTTGACAGTCATTTCTTCATCACAGGTACAGGGAAGTTAGCTTAACCTACATTTAGAATATGTACACCTATGAATAGAATGTGTTAAATGACAGCAGATGAGAGCATAAAAGTCCATTACTCCCAGACTTTCCAAAAGAAAAAAATCAAAATGGAACCAGTAAGTGTTTAGCAAATGGATTGCATATCTGTAACCAAACTCTGCTGAGCCCCAGAACACTAAATCCTGGCTATACTTGTATTTCTGGGATGTCATTCAAAATAACCTGCTCAGGACAATGAAGTGGGCACACTAGAAGGGAGGGACAGGCTGCAATTTGATCTGGACAGGTTACAGAGGTGGGCAGATGAGAATAAGATGAGATTCAATACCGACAAGTGCAAGGTACTGCACCTAGGGAGAAAGAACCAGCAGCATACCTACAGGCTGGGGAACTCCCTTCTCATCAGCACAGAGGCAGAAAACTCATTTTAGATTCCAAGGTGAACATGGGTCAACAATGTGGGGACGCAGTCAGCAAGGCTAACCGCATCTTATTGTGCATACACAGATGCATCACGAGCAGGTCCAAGGAGGTGATCCTCCCCCTCTATATGACATTGGTCAGGCCAGTTGGAGTACTTAAAAGGAGGCTAGATAGACACCTTGCCAGGGTCATTTAACCCCAGCACTCTTTCCTGCCCATGGCAGGTAGTCAGACTTGATGATCTGCTCAGGTCCCTTCCGACCCAACCAACTATGAAACTACTGTGTTCCTCCCTGTGCTTCCCCACAGATCTTCAAGAAATGAAGCCCTTCCACCGCTCCAGCCATCTTTTACATCTGCCTCGGTGGCCTTCCCTGTGTGTTCTTGTGCTTGTGTGGTAAGTCCTGTGGTCCACTCCACCTGCCCAGGTGTTTGTTGTGTGGCTGAGTAAGCCAGCTTGGGGGGGGGGGGGTGCGTGCACGCACGCGCGCGCACTCCCTCTCTCATATTCTCAAAGCATAGGCCTCCTGGTTTTTTCCTGTAGGGCTCAGTGAGATTCAGCCACCTCCCTCTCTACCTGCCTTTTTCTCCACAACTCCAGCCTGCCCCTGCTAGATTCACCAACCTTACCGGATATTTCATTTTTTCTTTGTCTTCCCTGCCCTCATGTGAAACAATGACAGGGCAGGAACCTTCTGGGGGGTCAGATGCCCCCACTGAGCTTCCTGCAGCCCCACTATGGGGACAGATCCCAGCCAAGCCCCCAAGGGGATGAATGTCCCTGTAGCTTCCACCCTGGAGGCAGAGTTGGACCAACTGCCTCTGGCGGGTGGAGAAGCCTGCAACCTCTGCTGCAGGGGCAGGTGTGACTTCGGTAAAGAGCCAACAAGGCCAGGGTGTCTCCCCTGGTCAGCCCCTCCCCGAGGGGTTCCCAAGCCCCCTCTCCCATCATCAGGGACCAAGGGGAAGGGCAGTGGGAAGGGTTCCTCTTCGTCCTCCTCCACAGCTGGGGGGTGGGAAGGGCAAGAGCCCTGCCCCCAAACCCAGACCACCAGCACCTGAGGGGACCAGGTGTACTACACCAGCCAGCATGTCCACTCAGCCTGTCCCTGACCCTAGCCACAGCCCCACCAACATGACCCCAGCCTGGGGGGGAACCACAATTATGCACAGGCAGCTGTGGGGAAACCCAAAACCAGGGGAGGAGGTCCCCTTTCCCAGGACCCCAAGACAGATGCTGAAGCCACCCTAGTGCCTGATGGGTCTCTTCCCTCCCTTCCCAGAAAAACCTCACTTCCAGCCAGCCCATAGTCCTGCATCAGAGGGGGTCATGGTGGAGTCCCCTAATCAACAGGCCAATCTTGTCAGGAACCCTGCACAGAGCTCCCAGGGCTCCAGCTCTAACCCACCATCGTGTGAAGGAGCCCCACCCTCACCCTTACCCCCACCCCTGTCCCAAGGGGCTGCAGAGCTCTCCCAATCCCAACCAGAGTCCAGGGTCTTAGCGGACTATGGGGTTCAGATGGTGCCTAAGGAGTCCACTGAGCCCATTACCAGGAGGAAGACAACCAAGAACCAGCAGGCTCCATGAAGCCTGCAGACCTCTCAGTCCCAGTGGTCCCCAGGGATGAGATACTTGCATTTCTTGACCATGACTTGGTCTGCCGGCAAGGTATAGCTAGCCTTGGACTGTTGGGAGATCTTGACAGCGTCCTTGCCACTGCAGGGCACTGGCAGAGGAAGGCAAGGGGCCCAAAAGCTGTAACATTGGGATCTGTAGGAGGGCCTGCAATTTCATAAATGGGCTCTATACGTATGGGAGAGTGCTATGTGAACTGGTAGCCCCCACACTGGGTGTTGAGATGCACAAGGCCTCTGCTAAACCACCTATTCCACCTCCCCCAGCCGTGAGGTCATTTAAATTCATGACCTTCAACATCCACAGCTGCAGGAAGGATTTCCAGAGGTGCTGGGTGCTCTGCTTCCTTCAGCAGAGAGGGTACCCTGTGATATTCTTGCAGGATAATTCCTGCCGCACCAAGGCCCCTCCCCCGCTGGAGCTATGCAAAAGGTACGAACCTCTTGCAGCCCCAGCAGAGCCTGCTATGTTGCCAACTCCCACAGACAACATGGGCATTACTGTACTTACCATCCTTGCTCTCTCCAAGACAAAATGCAGTGTTTGTCATGGGAGACTCCATCCTGAGGGGGACTGAGGAGGCAATCTGCTGCTCTGATCCCTTAGCACAGGAAATCTGCTGCTTCCCAGTAGCTTCAGCCCACTGACTATCCTGTGCTCCTTATCCATGTGGGCACCAATGACATGGCTCAGAGCACTCTCAGCTGAGTTATGAGGTACTACAGGGATATGAAAGCAGGGCTAAAGGCTCTGGGGACACAGGTGGTGTTTTCTTTGATCCTCCAAGTCTCAGGTCATGGGCTGAGGAGGGAGAGGAGGATCCAAGTAGTTAACCAAAGATTGCAGCACTGGTGTCAACAGGAAGGCTTTGGGTTCCTTGATCACAGTCTGCTCTTTGGTGAGAGAGGCACCAAGCTGTTGGGAAGGTATGGCCTCCGCCTTCCTGTACTGGGGAGGAGGCTCTTCTCATCTAGACTGGCTGACCTGCTCCACCAAGCTTTAAACTAAGCCCACCGGGGTATGGGGAGGACTGCCGCCACTGCTGGCTCACTGAGCAACCCATGCAAAGCCAGCAGGCCAAGGCATTTAAGGGAACCCACCTCTTCCCCAGCCTTGGAACAACCAGTAGGCAAAGCATGGACCCCCAAGGGGACACTTGCCTGCCTGTACACAAATGCCAGAAGCTTGGGGAACAAACAGGAGCAACTAGTCCTCCTGCTTAGCTCAAAAAATTATGATGTCATAGGAATAATGGAGACCTGGTGGGACTCCACCCATGCCTGGATCACAGGTATCAATGGCTATACCCTGTACAGGAGAGATTGAGTAGACAAAAGAGGCAGAGGCGTGGTGTCTATGTCAAGGACAGCTATGCATCCCTGCAAGCTGACACTGGCAGCCAGGGTGGACAGCTGGAGACCCTCTAGATTAAAATCCATGGGGAACATGGCACAGGGGATACAATGGTGGGAGCTACTACAGACCTCGCACCCAAAGTCAAGAGCTTGACCAGGCGTTTACCAGGGAATTGGCTGAGGCCGCATGCTCCAGGTCCATGGTTGTCATGGGAGACTCCAACTACCCAGACATCTCATGGGAAGAGCGCTCAGCTAAATCTGAGTAGGCACAAAGCTTTCTCTCCTGCATGGATGATCTCTATCTGACACCAAAGGTCTACAGGCTGAGATGTAAAGTGCTATTCAACCTAGTATTGGCAACTGGGGATGACCTAATCAGTGATCTAATGATTGAAAGGAAGCTCAGTGACAGCAACAATGAGCTGATCACCTTCACCATCTGCCATAAAACTGGCAAGTCAGTCAGCAATACAGAAGTCCTCGACTTCAGGAAAGTTGATTTTGACAAGCTCAGGAGGCTTGTTGGTGAGGCCCTAAGGGACCACAACCCCAAGGGGAGGGGAGCTCAGGAAGAGTGGTTGCTCCTCAAGGGAGCGATCCTTGATGCACAAGCTAATGCTATTCCGTTTTGAAGGAAAAGCAGCAAAAGGGCACAGCAGCCCCCATGGCTCTCTAGGGAACTAGCGGACCTCCTGTGGCTAAAAAGAAAGGCCTACAAAGGATGGCGAATGGGATCCACTTCCAAGGAGGAGTATTCCACACTGGTCCAGTCCTGCAGGGAGTGAACCAGAAAAGCCGAGGCTGCAACGAAATTTGAACTAGCTACAAGTATCAAAGACAATAAAAAGTCCTTTTCTAGATATGGGGGGAGCTGGAGGAAAAGCAAGAGCAACATTGGACCCCTGCTAAACCATGGGACAAGTGACGCACAGGAAAAAGCCAACCTATTAAATGGGTACTTTAAATCGGTCTTTCATCAGTCCCACAGGATGCCCCTGCCCACTATGGGACAGGGGGGCCTGGGTGAGGGAGATTCCTGGCTCTCCATCAATGCTGACCTTGTGAGGGAACACCTTGAGAGGCTGGACACCTTCAAGTAAGCTGGCCTTAACCATCTACACCCCAGGATACTCAAGGAGCTGGCTAGCATCATAGTCCAGCCCCTGGCATGGATCTTCGAGAACTTGTGGTACTCAGGTGAAGTGCCTGAAGATTGGAAGAAGGCCAATGCGGTGCCTATCTTCAAGAAAGGAAGGAAAGTGGATCTGGCAAACTACAGGCCCATCAGCCTGATCTCTATTCTGGGGAAGGTCTTAGAAAAGCTTATTAAAGAGACTATTCTCCACAGACTGGCCAATGGCAACATCCTGAGGGATAGCCAGCAAGGGTTTCTTGTGGGTAGGTCTTGGTTGACCAGTCTTATCTCCTTTTATGACCAGATGACCTATCACCTGGACAAGGGAGAGGAGGCTGATGTCCTATTTCTTGACTTCAAAAAAGCCTTTTATCTGGTATCCCATGATCACCTCTTGGCAAAACTGGCCAACAGTGGCCTCTGGTCCATCGTGATCCACTGGCTGGGGAATTGGCTCCATGGTCAGAGCCAGAGGGTGGTGATTGACTGAAGTCAATCATCATGGTGCCCTGTGACCAGTGGGGTCCCACAAGGCTCGGTCTTTGGACCTATATTTTCAATATCTTCATTAATAATGTGGACATTGGTGTCAGAAGTGGATTGGCCAAGTTTGCTGATGATACCAAATACTGGGGTAAAGCATCCGCACTTGAGGACAGGAAGGGGATCCAAGCTGACCTTGACAGGCTCATGAAATGGGCGGATGAGAACCTGATGGTGTTCAACACTGAAAAATGCAAGGTTCTCCACCTTGGGAGGAAAACCTGCAGTATCCTTTGTTACTAGATTTGCCCATTACTTTGGGGTGTGCTCATTTATTAGGGATAGTTTCTAGGGTCTTGGTGATTCTGTCAATGTGCTGCTTGTGTTACTATACGGAGCT
>JAGPOW010002791.1:31838057-31866995 GCA_030014935.1 Caiman crocodilus
TCCGGATCCGGCTCAGCTGTACCGGCCCCGCGGCCCCACTTACCTTCAGGGAATCAGCTGCTGCTGCTGCTGCCTCCTCAGCTGCTTCGCTCGCCACTCACTGCTGCTGCTCCTAACCGTCGATCCAAACGGTTATAAACTCCAGCAAAACCATTTCAGGCTGGACATAAGGAAGTATTTCTTCACTGTCTGAGCCCCCAAGGTCTGGAATGCCCTGCCACCAGAGGTTGTTCATACACCTACATTGAATGCCTTCAAGGGCAATTTGGATGCTTATCTTGCTGGGATCTTATGACCCCAGCTGACTTTCTGCCTCTTGGGCAGGGGGCTGCACTCGATGATCTTCCAAGGTCCCTTCCAACCCTAATGTCTATGAAATTTATGAGACCCTGAGGACTCCAGCTGATGAGCCTAGTTGGCAGCTGGAGTGGGGAGGCAGGGTCTTTTTTAGTGAGCTCTTGGCCACCTCTTGAGGGGTGGCCACCTTATTCTCCCCAGGCCTGCAGCCGGAGGTTCTCCAGGATGTTCAGGCCTGCTGTACCTCCAGATCCAGGTGCAGGGGCTGGTCCTGAACCTTCTGAATGTGCATGCCTCTGAGAGGGAACTGGATTTGGTGGATTTCTTCCACCAGGCAGCTACATACATCCGCACCCTCAACCCTTGTGAGTGCCTGGTCCTTGGCAGCAACTTTAATGCCACTAGATGTGTGAGACTGGTCAGGCAGGGAGCAGAACCAGGCTGCCATGGGCATCCTTGGGGAGGATCCTGACAGACTATTCACTGGTGGACATCTGGCATGCCTGTCATCCTACTGACCCCCCTGCCTTCATCTATGTGAGGGTGGGGGAAGAGCAGGCATGCCACTCGGTTGGACTGGGTTTATATATCTCTTTGCCACACTTTGCCTGGGCCCACTCTTCTGCTTTCTGGCTGACCACTTCTCTGGCCTACCCCTTTCAGCGATTCATTACCTTGTCTGGGCCCAGGCCACACTAGGGGCATTTCAATGCCAGTCTGCTGGAGGATGTGGGCTTCAGGGAGGCCTTCTGGGAGTTCTGGGTAGCCTGGAGAGAGCAATGGGCGATTCTCCTCAGCTCAGAGATGGTGGGATGTGGGGAAGGTTTGCATCTACCTTTTTTGCCACAGCTACACATAGGGGAACACCCAGTAGAGGGAGGCAGTCCAAGAGAAGCTTGAGTGGGAAGTGCTAGAGCTGGAGAGGTCCCTTGCCACCGACCCAAACATCCCATCCCTCTGTGGACAGTGTCGGGAGAAGAGGGAAGAGCTTTGTTCTCTAGATGACGACCGCACCCACAGTGCATTTGTCTATTCACATATCCAGCTCCTTTGGGAGATGGACCACAGCTCCTGATTCTTTTATGCCCCGGAGAGGAAGCGAGGGGCCAAGAAGTGTATATCACCTGCCTTCTGGCAGGTGACAGTACTCCCCTCAGAGATCCTGGTGAGATGTGCCAGCATGCGCAGGCCTTCTATGAAGAGCTGTTCTCCCTGGATCTGACTGGTGCTGAAACCTGTCAGACCCTGTGGGAGGGGCTCCTATAGGTCAGCATGGGTGACCAGGATTGGCTGGAGCTAACTGGGACTGGAGCTTGCGCTTGCTGCTCTACTTGGGGGTCTACCTGTCCCCCATGAACCCCTCCCTGCCATAGAACTGGCACCAACTAGAGGTGAGGGTGGTGGAGCTGCTGCAGGCATGGGTAGGACTCCCACTGGAGTTCGTTGTGGGGCCGGCACCTCACCCAGCCTCGTGGGGCTCCCTGTTCCACCAGCTGAAGGACACCAAACCAGTCCACTTTTCCACCACCCATTGCCATCACCTCTACACGCTCATGTGTCACATGAACCATCATGCCACCCTCTCATCCTGCCCAGACACCAAGTGGTGGGACCTGCTCACCAAGGGTGCAGCTGTGACACACACCCCCCCTGCAAGCCACTGGGGACCTCAGCTGGTGGCTCCTCCATGGAGCTATCACTACTGGTGTGTATGTGGCAAACTTCACAGGCACTCTGGTCTCCTGCCTCTTCTGTGGGCAGAGGGAGATGCAGCCAGGCTGCAGCCCTCCACCTCCAAAACCTCCTCCTGAAGTATTGTTGAACTTCACCCCCCTTTTATTTTTGGTCACCCCATCCATTGTCCCACCAAGTCCCAGGACTTCCTGGTCAACCTCCTTCTGGCCCTGGCCAAATGGGCCCTGTACATGACCAGGAAGGTGCCCAAAGACTGTGAGGCCACTTCCCTTTCACTTTTCTGTGCACGTTTCTGGGCAGAGCACCACTGGATGGCATCCATTGGCTCCGTGGATGCCTTTGAGGACTGGTGGGTATAACCCAGGGGGCTCTGCTTGGTGCCCCCCTCAGGTGCACTTATTTTCACACTTTGAACCTTTGACCCATACAACACTCCCACCATGTTTTTTTTTATTAGTTGTCCTAAGAATTTAGTTGTACCCCTCATTCATTAGCCCTACATGGAGTTACCAGTTAGCCGGGTGGGGCTTAGGACCCATGGCATGAGTGTTACAAATAGACAGGAGCTTCTGAGGCCTGGCCAGTTGGTATCTTGGGCCATTAGCCCCTTGTGACAGCTGGACTGCTGAAGCAGCCCTAACCTAGAGTAGCCACTGCACTCTCTACCCACTGCAGCAGTCTGGCCCCCTGCCTGCCCCCACTAGCTCCTTCCCAGCAGAAGCACTGTCCCAGCACCAGGACATGAGTCCACCTGCAGCTATCCCATCCACTGCTTTGTGGCTCTCAGCAGTGTCAGCCCTTGCTGTTGTGCTTCCTGTGCTTGTGCCCAGGGCCCAGCAATCCCCATGCCATTCCTGAAAAACCCTTGATTGGGGCTCAGGAACTGGGCTGGACAAGTCCCTTCCCTTCTAGGCCAGCCTCCCCCTGCACAGGCTGCTTTAGGGGGCAGGGTGGGGCTCTAGGTCTGGCTCTGGCAGCTTCTCCTTTCCCTCTGTCCCTTACTTCCCCCTCCCCCCCAGCTCATCACACACCCAAGTGGTTCCTGGGCTGCAAGTCCCACCAATGTGGACATGGCAGGGCTGCAGTGTGGCAGTTGCTCCTGCAATTGCTCCCACCAGCAGGTCCTGTCCCATCTCATCTAGCAGCTGGGTGCACAGTGTGTGAGATTTGTCAGCGGGGGGGAGAGGGAGTGGTGAGGCTTTTTGCGGGGGTGGGGTTTGAGGGGATTGTGAGTTGGTGTAGGGTTAGGGAGTATAGTTTGGGGGTGGATTGTGATGGGGTTTGAGGGTGTGATGCAGCCAGAGCATCTCTGACTGCCATGTCTGCTGCTTTAGCACACTGCTTCAGCATTCTGGAGCAAACAGTAGTGAGACAAGGCTGGCAGCAGTGCATCAGGCCCCAGATCTGCCCTGGGTAAGTAAGGAATGAGGTGGGCAGGACTGTGGTGGTGGGGGAGGGACGCAGCCCCCCCGACATGGCACACAGCCAGCAGCAGTGGGCCATTTGGGTGCTCATGACCCACTGATGCCTGAGACATGGGGACTGTACATGGCATTGGCCCAGCCCATTTATGTGTGCCCTTGTGCAGAACTGAGCCAGCTCTTGCTGTCACCTGGGCTCCCAGCACCACATGCAGGGGCCATGCACTGCTGGACTGGGCAGGTCCTGTCTCCATGGAGGTGTCCCAGCCCAATGGCACATAAAGCACATGGAGGCAGGACCCAGTCCAGCCTGAGAGTGCATGGCTTTTGCTCACTGTAACCCTGGGCACGACACTACATGGGCCCTCACCTGAATAATGGGATCCTGGGGTACCCAGTAGCCCTGCCCAGCCCCCCTGGGAAGCTGCTGCAGTGCCCCCAAGCAGATAGCCTCCACTTACAATCAAGCATCCTCGCAGACAATTCTCAAACTATTTACCAGATTTAATTATTTACGACATAACAAATAATCATTAAATAAGCACATGGATATAATGACTAATAAACCCTCAATAACTTATTTATACAGTCTCTGACTTGCACACGGTGTACTGGGGATCCTGTGTGCACTGTCCCTGGCGGGGTATCTCAGGGAGCAGGATTGTCTGTGTCCCTGTACATAGTCTGTGGATGCTCCCTGGTGCTGGCATCTGCCTCCATGCTCCTGGAGTCTGCAGGCAGCAAGCGTCTTCAGGCAGCAAGTGGCAACTCCTCTTCTGTAGACTCTGCAAGACAGCCTCCCCCTGCCTTTCAACCCCTTCCCTGGCTCTGCTATGAACAATGTCTGGGCTGCAGGCTATAGCAACCCTCCTGTCCCACACAGTCTCACAGCTCCAGCAAATGCAGCCCCTCCCTGGGTTTTGCCTGCCCCTGGGCCCCCTCACCCATCAGGGAAACTAGGGCAGACTCCGGCAGTCCCCCCTCACCATCTCTGCTGCACTCACCCAGACTCACCAGCTGCAGTCAGGTCTCTCCAGGCTTGGAGTCTCCACACAAAAAGTCCCTGCCTGATCCTGCCATGGCAGCCTTCTGGGGCGGAGAGAAGAACTGGATACTGTGTCACACTGAATACTGTGTCACTCCCATTGCAGCTTCTCTGCTGCTGCTTCTGCAGGGTTCTCTCAGGGGCTCTCCCAGGGACCACTGAGTTGAGACTCTGAATCTGGTCTCCAGCCTGTTCCCCAGCCCCTCCCTCTCTCTTGCCCCCCCTGTGGGAAAAACTGCTCCCCCTTTTATCCAAGCCTCTCAGCCAGTCCAAGCTCAGGGCCCTTCCCGGGCTTTTGCTAATAGATCTATTTCAAAACTTTGCTGGGGTTACATCACCCCTCCCACTTCCAACAGGGCTGCTTCCAAAAGAGCTTCACTTGCCCTCAGAACCTATAGTGTCCCCTCTGGGACAAACTCTGTTTCTCTGCCAGGCAGACCTTCCCACTCTGTTCAGGTGGGTCTATTCTTTAAAGGCTGCTACATCACAATGCCAGGAACCCAGGTGACAGCAAAAGCTGGTCTGGTTTTGCCATGGGTGTGCGCCAGCAGGCCAGCCCTGTGCTGTGCGCCACATGCAGCCCCTGCATCTAAGGTCAAGTGGGCCAGGAGTGCCCCAATGGCACGCTGCTGCTGGCTTCTGCTGGCAGACCAGGAGGGGTATGCCGTGCAGAGGGATGGGCAAAGGACCCACCTCTCTCAAGCAGCACCCCCCACACTGACCCCACAGTCCCTGCCACACTCATGCTCCTATTTCCTGGGGCCAGAGCCTGGGTCTGAGCCACTGCTACAGCCTTGCCCTGCTTCTGTTTGCTCTAGCATTCTGAGGCAGTGTGTTGGAGCAGCAGGGGCATGTAGCAGGCATAGAGACACTTTGGTGGGTACTAGAGCTTCTCTCTGAAAGACACAGCCTCTGGCTGCCTCAGAGTGTGCCCGTGCTATTTTTTTCCCAGAGTGGTTTGTTTGTTTGTTGTTGGGTTGTTTGTTTTTTTATTACTGGGATTTCCTGGTATCATTTTTTTTCATTCCTAGGTTGCCTGTTGTGGCATCTCAAACTGCTCTGAGGTGCTGCAACATGCACATGCTTACTTGTCTGGACGCGGCCGGAGATTTCAAATAGGAATCTATTGCATCAAAAACGTTCTGACTTGTGGGCTTCCTGAGTCCTTTTGCAACTGAAGTATTGCTGTATTATTTTTCTGTAGTTGAAAAATTGATGACATTTCTCGCTTTTGAAATGGGGTACCAAAAAAATTAGAGACGTTATGGGAGAGGGGTGCCACTGCCTTGTGCCTAAAAAGATTGAGAACCACTGGACTAGAATTTAGTTTTCCAACCAATCAATTCCTCCACTCCCTCCTTCCCTTTACAATTTGAATTATAAAATACTGCTACTGCTAAACAGGTACAGAGAAAGCCAGATGATGCAGTGCATCAGTTAAGGTGGGTAGTTTTTAGGACTAGAAGAGTGTTCTCTTGTGCATGGCTTAGGTACATACACATTTTGTCATGTGGGCACCAAAGTGAAATACAAAATGCTCTTACTTGAGAAGCTTTTCCCTAGGAACACTTACGAGGTGTTAAAATGAAAAAGCCCGCACCATTCCAAAGAACAAAGCAGTAGGCTCACACAAATGGTATGTAGATACTTTCAGACATGATTTTTGGGCATGGCATGTAATTTTTGGAGTACAACATGTTCAGACATTTTTTCAGTAAGATTATTTAATAGCCATACAAGAAGCTTAGGCCCCAGCCCTTTGGCACTGTTAACATTACTTCCAGCTTGTACAGAAAGGGAGAGCCTTATTGAGAGAGCCTTAGGTTTTCTTTTCCTTTTTTGGAGAAAGTTAGGAGATTCTGAAAGTGTGTGTCATATCCTTTCGGGACCAAAAGTTGATAGATGTTTAACTTGATGTGTAATTTGCATTGGTTGCCATTAACATTCTCTTGTAAACCTTCCTGGGAAAGAGGTATTACTGTCTGAGTCAGTAGTCTCTCATGTTTCTGGTGGGATACCTTATCACAATTAAAAATACTGAAACTGAGAATACAGTAGGAGATGCTGAACCAGGTGTTATGCTAGTAAGGACTTAGGTCTATACTGCCCACCTGTCAGTTGTTAGAGAAGGCCACTTGCTTGGTAAAAGATCATTGAAAGGTAAGAAAGACCTGGTTCTCCAAGGTAGCTCTGTCCCTCTTCCTTCCTACCTGCTGCTTCTAGAGAAGAGTCTATGCTGCAAAAAAACAGAGCTTTTCAGGGCTATGTAGTCATTTAAAATTAGCATAGCTAAGACCTTCCTGCCATAATTTTACAACAGTTTTGCAAGCCACAGTCCCAGTTAGCTTTTGCCCTTAACTGCTGCAATGCGATTAGCAGCTTTGGTGGGAGAGGTGGGGAGGCTCTTCACACTTCAGGACAGAGGAGGCAAGACAGTGAGTAACGGGCTTCCTCACATGCTGCATATGATCTCTGCTCCTGTTCTGGGGTAGAAATGTGAACCTGGCAGAGGAAGCTGCCTTGCAAAAGGGAGACTGGTTCTGAGCCTGGAGAAGTGTGGGGGATACTTCCTGAATGAAACTGGATGAAAGTTTTTACTATAGTAAATTTTCTTTAAACAAAAAAAAAAAGAGAGAGAATTTCAAGGGAACTGAACCTATTCCTGAACATGCTTCAAATGTTGTGAATAGCTCGGCTTGGAAAAAGAGGCAAATAATGTTTTAAGTGAATCCATTTAATTCTCAAATTGTTTTAAATGGAAAAATATTACTTTCAGAGAAAAGAATTTTCAACTTCTCATTTTGAAATTACATTTTCAACTTAAAAAAGCTGACCTAATCAAAAAGGAAAAGAAGCTAAACAAAGCGTTCAGAAAAGGAGATGGGATATCTTGGTTTGGGTCAAAGGAAAAACTTCATAAAAATAAGCAAAATTACCTAAACTTATTTAAGGAGCTTCAGCAGAGACTGAGTTAAGTGGTAGAGTTTACGTCTATTCCTGTAAATCAGTCACTTCCTAAAAATAGCCTTTAATTTAATAGCCTTTTTAAGTGAGCACCAAATTCTAGAAAGAGTACATGTGTGGTAATCGGTGAAAGTTGAGGTTCTGGAGATATAGGTTAATTCCTCATGTTAACATACATATAAGCCCCATCTGTACAACACAGATAAAATCCCCTTTCTTCTATCTGCTTGTATTCCAAGCTCTTTAGGGAGGGGCTAGCTATGTTAGTACAGCACTGCACATAATATCCCAGTTAGTCCTGCTACTGTAATAGCAGCAATAATAGGTACAATATTGGGACTAATACATTGTTCCTGTGTAATTATAGGCACAAGCGTCTTTCCTGTAATTAAGATGGACGTATGAATTGATGATTTGCTCTTTCTTTGGAGGTAGGATGTGTTTTTTCTTTTCTTTTTTCTTTCTCCTCCCCCTCCTACTCCCAGCTTCAGAAACATCAAATTGTAATGACTAATCCAAAAGCTGTGGAAGAAAACCTACAAAACACAGTTGAATAGCTCCCTCTCATGGCTGCAGAACATAATGTCGGTTAGAATATTTTTAGAATCCCTTTCTTTAGGAAACCTTGTTTCACTAGAAAGGCAATAGTTTTCTTACAGTTTTGCAGAGGCAGAATTCCCGAATCACAAGGAGCACTGAGTGAGCTTCGACACAGCATGGGGCAGGCGGAGAAAGGGGAAGAGAAGAATGGGAAGAATAAAGAAGGTTTCTGTGGAGTAGAGAATGAAAAGAAGAGAACTGCTTTTGCTAAACTGTTTCTCAGCCTCAGACAGGAGGCTCTTGCACAGTGAGCAGATGCAGGAGCAGCATCACCTTGGAACTATCCCTTTGATTCTAGAAACCTTCTAAACCAAAGGGTTGCAAACAGTCACATTCATAGGCTCTGGCTTGTGCCCTCTGGCAACATACCAAGGGTAAAATGCAGCCCCTAAGAGTTACTGCCTATAGATTTAGCGTTAAGGTTTCCACTTCCAAATTCTTTATGTAATTCACAGTTGATGCAAGTCATTTCTTTTCACAAAGTGCTAGTAATCGGAGAATAACCTGCTCACCTATAACATGTGACAGCTGACAACTTGGCTCTGGAAATATTTTTAAGGGCACAAATGAATGTTGGGAACCTGCTTCACTATTTTGCACGGACCCAATTGCCCTTTTTTCTATTGAGTCTTCTGTTGCTTATAGCGTCTCCAGTTAAAGGAAAAATCTGAGGTGTGTATTTCACAGAGTAGCTAATAAGCGTAGACTTATTTTTAGTTTGCTAATTTACCATGGAGATCCCCATAACTTCCAGGGGAAGGGAATCTTCTGTGTATCTAAAGGTTAGCAATAACTTGCTAAGTCTTCAAGGCAGCTCTGAGTGTGTATTGTTGGAATGTCTTGAGGATTCATCCAAAGGCTTGAGGAGGTAGAATAACAACTCTCTGCATCCTCTGGCATCAGAGGAAAGCACAGGATGTTACCACAGCCTCATTCCTCATGGAGTCTCCAACAGTATTTTGCTCAGTCCTATTTATTTTAATGATCTGTTTTGCAAGAGGATTGTAGGGCAGAAGTTGTGAAGGCAGTTCCGTTATGAAAATCCAAGTACAAGTGTTGGAATAATCTCACTTGGAAAAGGGCTGAGTTACTATGTGCTTGTACAGTACAGATCACAATGGGGCTCTCCTCAGCTGCTGAATTGAACTAATACTGGGAAGGATAATGCTGCAAGATCATTGGTTAAAATATTCAACACTGACTGGTTTTGGTTCAGTAGTTTATGGATGCTTGAGTTAAGATGCCTTAAAAGGAATTACATAGTACTGAGTATCTGCTCGCTGAAAGAGAGGAGTCATTGCAGGTGTCTCATGTCAAGGATACAGTGACTAGTTTTAAGACCTTTGGCTGTAGGTTCAAAAATAATTCTGTCATAAGTTCAAAATTCAAAATTAATCCTGTCGTAAGTATTTACTTGTCTTGGTGGAACATCAGATTCCTTGTAACACTGTAAGGACATTCATTGAAACTGATCAAAGTCATAAAGTCTCAATACCAGATCAGTTACCAGTTATCAATACCAGTTATCAGTCTCAATACCAGATCAGTATACCAGTCTCAATACCAGTTATCAGTTACCAGTTAACATTTGGAAGGTTTCCAGAATCTAAACTGAAGACTTTATATTTCTGCTTGAATAAACCAAATAATTGAGGCTGCTCAGTTGAACAAGACTTTATTCTGCTTGCTTTGTACTGTCTTGCAGTACTTTATTTCAAGTCAAATATTGATTCCTTGTTTTCAATTTATGGTGTAGTTATTTTATCTTTGATTTCAGAGACAAGGTGCAATTAGATTGCTGCATTTCGATTAGTATTCTAATACAGAACTTCTTTTTTGTGGAAAGTTTACATCATGACTTTAGTAAATTAGGTTTGCCTCTAAAGATAAAGATGTAAATGTCATGCATCATAATTCCACTGTGATATGTTACTTTGTCCTCTTCCCTGTCTACTGATAATCAGAAACAAGGGCTTCCATATTATAATCCAAATTCTAGTATTGAAGTATGGCACTTGAAGAGGTGTCCAGTCCTAATTTTTCCAAGTATCCGCTAAGTTTAGGTGGCCATATTGGCACACATTGGGCACCAACAAACTGAGTCATCCATGATTGTTGAAGAGGCTTTGAACACCTAGGGGAATTTTTTTTTTAAAGCGGGGAGGAGGAGGAGAAAAAAAACAAACATCTCAAGGAATTTTCTTTTTTTAGAAGCACCAATTCCATTGACTTTCAATTGACACTTTTGAAAATCTTCCCCTCTAGACCCTAAAGTCTCCTTCACTCTCGTCTGTAATCAGGATTGCTTGTGTGTGTGTGTGTGGCTTAATGTTCATAAAATACCTAAAAAGCTTTAGGTGAAAGGTGCTGTGTAATCACACAGGAGCATTAAATAATTAATTCCCTTGTTCTTTATTCTGCTAGGAGATGAGCTCTGTAAGTACAAATAGTAAGCTTATATTTTTTACCTTTTTCTGTTGTGGTGATTTTAAAAGTGGGAAGAGTATCTTTTTTCCTTTTTTCTTTTTCTTTTACTTTTTTTTTTAATTAATCCTAAAATGTATTTTTAGCATCATATCCTAAACCGTCGTTACAGAAATTGCTTCTGAAGGCAGAGAAAGATCTGCCTGCAATCTGGATGGCTTATCAAAAAGCATGGAAGTGTGAGCCATATGGCAAGCTAAATTCAAGTTATCTCCTGTTAGAGCGCAGTTTCCCACTTTAAACACAATCCAATTGAAGTGCCCACTCAATAGGAAGCTTCTCTTCTGAGACTGGCGCATGGACCACTGGCAGAGCCGACCCTAGGGTGGGCGTGGAGCCCAGGACAAATCAGTCTATGCGGAGGCCGCCTTAACACTGTGCGGCGACATGATACCCCTGCAATTGGGGGTGGGGGGGAGTGGGGCTGTCTCCGTGTTTTTTCCGCGGTGTGGGGCTGAGCTGCCAGCTCCAGGTGGGCTCCGAGGAGGGTACCCCCACTCCCTGCCCCCCCCCCCCAAAACAAGTATGTTCCACTGCTGCCTAACAGGAGAAGGTACAGTAATAAACGTATAAGAAAGACACTCTCCAGACCAACTGTGACCCGTGTGACTGAACCCTTTCCAATACTTCACATGTAGCCAGTATTCCAGGTAGAGTTTTATGGGTAAGGCCTGATATAAACTCCCACGTTTTGCAGATCAACCATCTTCTCAGTTTTCCAGTGCTATTAACAATAAATAACTGTACCATGAATCACACATAACCTGTGAAAGGCCTGAGCATACACTTTGATGCCTTCTGCAAAGATATCAACGGCCTCAGAGTAGAATCATGTAGTTCTACTGTCTAGGACAGCATCTTGCAGAGTTTGAGATGGGGTCCTGCACCTACTGTGGTTAGGTACTTGTATTTTGGAGGGCTTCCACCTTGTCCCTGAGCACTCACTACCTGCTCTCTACTGCCTGCATTTGTTCTTCCACTCCTGCTATAATCCAGGCTATTCATGCCATTTTACGAGAATGGACTAAGCCCTTGAATAAAGTCCACATTGAGAGGCTGCTAATCTGAAATAAAAAATTCACCTAAAATAACATAAGCACAGTAATTTGCATGAATCTGTCAAAAGCCTTTCTATGGGTGGTGGGTCTAGTAAGGAGGTGTTTTAGAAGGATAGTCATTAGGAGGATAGTTGGAAAGGTTGCAGCCGGAGCAGACTTGTAGAGCTCTCACACTAGATTCTCTCATTAATTTTCTTTTCAAAGCACTTCTATTTTTTCTCAAAGAAAAGATGAAACAAATGACAAAATATTGTGCAGAGTAGATGCTGTAAGCATCAGTTTTCTTGCTCCTTGGATGGGAAAGGTAGGAAACTTGAGGTTGAGATGATGGATGTATGGAAAGGTAAATATTTGATTGGTATTAGCAGTTTGTATTTGGAGCATAGCTTCAGCTGATGATGTTAGATCATATCTACAGCAGTGCGGTACAAACACCTGTACAGGGTGAAGAATGCACCTTCACTTTGTTTTATGTAACCATGAATTTGCCTGCTACTGCCAGTCTGACCCATTAACTTAATTTGGTTTAAATATTAATTTTAAACCAAAGGGAAAGTTCAACACAAACCCAGCTTGGTTTTTAATTTTAGATGTGAAATAGCTGAAAAGTTCATAAAAATGCTGGGGGAATGGATCTTGGTTCAGTGATGAGAGACTTGGCAAGAATGCTGATCTTATGTGCAGCTATATTTGAAGCCGTTGCATAAGCAAGATCTCACAGACTGTGTTCAGAAACGTATAATTCACTTCGGGTCTGTGGAGCAGTTGTCACAACTGTGCTCAGAACAAGTAGAGTTCCCTTTTGGAAGGTATGCTTTAGAATATGGGAACAGAACAGGCTGGTAGACAGGTTATTGCAGACTGTTATGTAGCAGTTAAAGATTAGGTGCAAACCCACCAGCTCTTGAAAATGTTATAGTGACAGCTGAGGAACATAGAGCTACTCTGACAGAAGTTCTCATTTAAAAGTGCAACAAAGCAGCTCAACCGGAATAAGTTCTGCCAAATAAGCCTTTATTTGCCCAAACAACACTTCTAAAGGTTTTCCTCTAGGTTCTGTGAATGATAGCATATGTGGTAAAATGACCTGTTCACTTTCAGCCATGTCAGACAATAGTTAATCAAAAATATATTAAAGAACACTGAAAAAGGCTTGGTTGACTAATTATGTAGCATTTACAAACCAAAAAGGCTAAGGACTTCTGAATAAGATAATTATTATTTGTCCAGCTCCTAATGAGGCTGTTCATCATCTGGGTATTTGCCATGGATATAACTTAACGACCTTTTAGTTGTCATCTTCCGGAAGTATCACAGTATCAAACATTAGAAAATCTCCAAATGTCCCTGCCCTCAACAGTTCACAGTGCAATAGAGACTATACAAATAGGTTAGGTCTTGCTGAGGGAACAGAATAATTGTGAATAAGTATAGCAATCAAGTGTTCATGGTGAGTGAACTTAGATTATATCTTGCATCACTAAATGCTATATGTGACTGTAAACTGTGTACAATAGCATTTCCTTTTATTTTGTTAATTATGGGACCCAATGGGATTTGGTGTTACAAGGATGAACTGTTACAAGGCTGAATTATCCTTTTGGCTTAATATGTCATATGGATAGCTACTCATTTTAGACTTTTACTTTAGAAGGATTCACGGGTGTTTATCTAAAGTTAAGATTCATCATAACCTAAGTAAATGTGTGAGGCCACTTTTTGTTTTTTCTGTTAAAAGCTTCTTAAGTCTAGGTGTTAAGACTAATTGTTAACATTATCATGATGTGGATCTCAACTCTGGATTTTATTATAAATGGCTGTCCACTGTTTCTTGTGGAAAATGTAAGAGGATTTATTTAGGCAGATATGAACTGACTAGTGATCTGAAAATCCAAAACTAGATGTATTTAAAAACTACTATAAAATACACATCACGTTTTGTCTACAGTCCCTGCTTGAGAAAACAGTGTAGTTTAAGGGGTTAATTATTGTGAATTTAAAACAATGTTCCTTGAGACATCAACAATGTTGTTATTAGGGTTGTACAAAACAGCACGGTTTGTTTTAACTTCTGTTTTGCTGTTTCAAGGGGACAGTGTTTTGTTTTGGTGTTTTGAAGTGCTGTTTACATTTTGTTGAAACTGTTTTGCTGTTTCAATGCTGTTTTGACACGTTTTGACATTTTGCCCATAGGCTATAATGGGGAACCATGGAAAAAGCCTATAACTTTGTCATTTCTTGCCTGATTCAGATAAAAATTGTAGAGATGGTAGCCTCTTTTGAGGACATGAAGTCTGCCAAGATCAAGGAGCTAGGTGCAGGGTTTTGGGGGAAACTGCACCTCAAACTGTTCAAAGCAAAACTAGCATCAGTTGCCAGCAACGACAGTCTGCTGTCATCCTGCGCACAGACTGGGGAGCCCACTCCCCCTGGGAGGAGTCTGGCATAGCTCTGTCGCCCTCCTGGGGGTGTGGGCCCCTGGATTTGTGTGCAGGATGACAGCAAGCTGCTACTACCAGCTAGAGCCAGCGCCAATGCTGGGTTCTTCCTGATGCTGGAGGCAGGCTGTGCCAGGCAATCTCAAGTGCTGGGACTGGTCCCAGCCAGCAGCAGCAGCATGCTGTCATCTGTATGCTCCACAGCTGGTGTGCAGAGCTTTAAAAAAATAAAAATAAAAAGCATCACACTCACCAGCTCTGACAGCAGCGATTGAGGCCTCTGGGAGCTCATGACAGAGCCATCCCATGCAGCACAGGGCAGTGGAGGGTAGTGGGGCTCGCCCCCCGCACCTGGTACCTACGCAGCACCTGCCACATGGCCTGGGTGCAGCCCGGCTTGGCAGGGTGCTGCACATTGTCTGACAGCTGGGCCAGCTCCACCTGTCAGCCGAAGTTCCTGGTTTGATTCCTAGCTCTCTGATCATTCCCTGAGCTGTTCTGCCTGGGGTTTCAGCAGGCAGCTGCTGCCAGCTGTGGAAATCTCCAGAGCCACTACCATCCCACATCATCTGGGGACCCATGCCCCCAGGAAGGAGCTGGGGGAAGTGATCAGAGAGCTGGGGGAAAGATCTGGGAACTGGGGGAATGTTCAGGGACCTGAACATGCCTACGGCTCACTTCCCCCAGCTCTGATCATTCCCCCAGCCCTTCCCAAGGGGCACAGGCCCCCCAGATCTGCATGCTGGGTTTCAGCAGCTGCCACTGCAGACTGGGGCTGGCAGCAGCACTGTAGTCTTCCTGGTACTTGGTGTAGGCTGCACCGAGTGGCTGGTGCTGGCCCCAGCCTGCAGCAGCAGCCTGCTGAAACCCTGCGTGCAGATCCAGAGGCCCGTGCCCCCCAGGAAGAGCTGAGGAAAGCACTCACAAAGCTGAGTTATCAAACTCGGAGCTAGATGTCAATATCCGAGCAGTCCTTCCACCGTCTTTTTCCCCCTCCCTCTCCTTAGTTTCTGTTAGTTGCAAGCAAGCCTGTCTTCGAAACATTTTGAGCACCCTTGTTTCATTTTGAAGCATTTTGTTCAATTTCAATTTCACTGTTTCAAGCTCAAAACATGTCAAAACAGCATTAAAACAAAACATCCAGTGAAATTTCACTCAGCCCTAGTTGTCACCTTCTTTGGCCTCATTGCCAAGGATCTTGATTTTCTGTTTAAAAATTCCAAATTCTCTGATTTTAAAATCTCTTAAATCTGCATTTTCTGCACTTTAAAATGAAACACCATTGCATGTGTGTATATGTATATGTATACACACCCCTACACTGTGTTCCCCACCCCATGATTCTTGACAAGCAAGTCAGTAGTATTATTATAATAATTGAGGCACTGGTA
Organism: Caiman crocodilus; assembly: GCA_030014935.1. Lineage (NCBI taxonomy): Eukaryota > Metazoa > Chordata > Crocodylia > Alligatoridae > Caiman > Caiman crocodilus. Next base: position 31,853,451 of record JAGPOW010002791.1, read on the forward strand.
GGACAAGGAAGGACTTTAGATATGATAATTTAGCTCTCAAACATTCTGGTTATTGGGCCGCCCCTGACAAGGATGGCAAGAAACACCACTATGGACAGAAATGTCCCATAAAACTTTCTACTGTAGGATTCTCACTTGCCTCTGAAACAGCTGGTACTGGTCACTGTAAGGAGGTTATTGTGTAGCTGTATGACTGGTCTGATAAAGGCTGGCAGTTCTTTAATTAAAATATTTTTAACTTTCAAAGGAGAAGAGCAAAGCTTTAGTTTTCATCTGATCAAATGTCTCTTGGCTTCAAAATAAAGTGTTTGACTATTTTGTCATATTTCTTTTATTTGATCAGAAAAGAGTAATTTGCAGAATATTAAGGTCAAGTTTCTCATCAAGATGGATCACAGAGAGACAAAGACTTAGAAGGGCTTTGTATGAGTCAGTAAACCAAATGAAATTTCTCAGCTTTTGACAGAATGAACTGAAGTATTCTTTAAGGTTCTGTCAACACCTGGCTATTAGTACCCAAGTACCTGCAGAGATGCATGTCCCATTGTACACACACTGCACGGCAATTACACTAGTATAAATGTCCTTACTAAAAATAGGCAATAAGGCATAGGTTGTGTTTTGTACGATAAAATAGAAAGGAAGTTGTTCCACTTTCAGCAAATTATTTTCATCTGAGGTTTTATGCTAATATTTTGGCATCTGATGACTGAATAATGACTGGCTTTAAGTCTGAAATTGCCCTGTTTGGTGTCCATCTTGTTCTCTTCATTTATAAAACTAGGAACACGTCAATCAGCATCAAATCTACTTTTTCTACTCCTTTGTAGACATCAAGGAGTTTTGAATTGTTCACTCACTCTTTAGTTTTACAGCTCAGGTAGTAGATCTCCATCCCACTCATGTTTTATAATAACCAGACTGACTCATCTTGGACTAGACACGCATCTGATATCTGTAATGAAGAAGGGGGGGAAACCTCTTTCCTTTTTTAAATTATCTGGGGAAAATTTAAGTTATAGTTCAACAGCAGAACCAGAAATGTTTGAAGGAAAAATGGGTCTTATTTCTGAAGGTTATTTATCTTTTGTGTTTAGATATTGCTAAAGGAAAGAGAATATTAGGTTTCACAGGTTTTTCTGAAATGATGCAGAGAGAGAACAATAGAGAAAGTATTGTCACAAAAATAGGGACTTGTCTAATGAAAAGGTTTGCACACACACCTGCTACTATAGACAGCCTGAAAGCTGAGATGCTGACCAACTCAATTAGTCCTCAACAATTCTTCACGTTCTATCTTGAGTTGGTATTAAAGGTGCATGGTGACGATTGTCTGCACAGAGCTAGAAGCAAAATGGTGACACCTGGTAGGAAAATGGAGTCAATGTAGGTAGCCTTAAACTACCTATGAGTGCCTATCAATTGGTCTTTGATTTTTTGAACAATGGGCAATGGAAATGAGGACTCACTTCCCTGAAATGCTGCTCTCATAGACATTAGGGCTGGAAGGGACCTTGGAAGATCATCGAGTCCAGTGCCCTGCCCCAGGGGCAGGAAGTCAGCAGAGGCCGTAGGATCCAGCAAGATAAATATCCAAATATCTCTTGAAGGTGTTCAAAGTAGGTGCTTGAACCACCTCTGGCAGCAGTCAATTCCAAGCCTTCGGGGCTTGGACAGTAAAGAAGTTCATCCTTATGTCAAGCCTGAAATGGTCATGGAGGAGTTTGTGACCGTTTGATCTTGTCATCCCTTGGGGCACTCTGGTGAACAGATGTGCCCCAAGGCACAGAATCGAGGGTGGGATGTCCGCATATCATACCTCTACTTTACCACTTCCTAAACCTGAGTAAATCTTAGCTTAAGCTCTGCCAGATTAGTATGCATTCAGCAGTATTACCTTGTCCTCACTAGACACAAACCATGGCAGTATGTTTGTGATGTGAATCTTTTTAAATCTTGGTCTATGCAAGGGATATGGAACAGATTTTTACCTGTTAGGGCGACAATATTTGGATCTTGGGGACCACTGAATTTGCAGCTGAATGAAGGCTTTAACCTGTGGCTAGCAAAAGCTGCTAACCACAAGGCAGAATATCTAAGCCAGTCATTTGCTTATTCTAATTAACTGTCTTAACTGTGTCAACCATTTTCTGAGAGAAAGCAGCAAGTGAGTTTGTGTGCTGTGAATGAGGTGAAGTTTTAGGAATGTACAACTTGGGACAGAAAAACAGATTAAAAAAAGGTGACGGAATCCGAGATGAACATATGCGAAAAGGTAAATAGTGATTGGTGAAGAAGCCTCCAGAAACTTCCAGGTTTTGGTCAAAGTCCATCCCTTGACCAAAGAAGTGGGATGAAGGTCTTAGACATGTGTTCATAGCAAAAAGGCATGTAAATGAGTAAAATACATAGTCAATTCCATGTTAATGAAGCAAACACTAAACAGAGGCGGAGCTTGAGATAGGAGAGATGAGCAGAACATAGGAGGAGTGAGGGTGTGGGGAATGTTAATGAGCATAAATCAAGGTGTATAAAATGTGAAAAGAACTATTGTTCACTGCAGGTCTGCAGTTTGCTGTGTTTTTTTGGGGACCTGGCCCAAAGCTGTCTCCATTCTGAATAAAGCTGTTGCAAGCAATGTGTGCAAGTAGCATTTGCTCCCTGCTTGCTGTGGCTAATGAGTAACAGGACCCATGAGCAATGAATCATTGTCTCCCTAGTCGTTTGGCACCACATGGAGTTGGGATCTAACAGATGGAGATTCCACAGCCTCTCTGGGTAACCTGTTCCAGTGTCTTACTATCCTCCTAGAAAGAATTTTCTTACTAATATCTAACTTAAACTTCCCTTGCTGCAACTTGAGACCATTGCTCCTTGTTCTATTATATGTCACCACTGAGAACCACTACCTCCATCTTCTTTCAAATGCCACTTCAATTAATTGAAGGCTGTATTAAGTCCCCTCTCCACCTCCTCTTCTCAAGACTAAATAAGACCAGTTCCCTCATTCTTTCCTCACCATACTTCCTTAAGTCATGTCCCCTAGGCCCTCCCCATTTTTGTTGTCCTCTGCTGGACTCTCTCCAATTTGTCCCCATCCTTTTTTTGTAGCGGGGGCCTAAAACTGAACACAGTACTCCAGATGTGGCCTCGTCAGTGCTGAATAGAGGGGAATAATCACTTCCCTTGACCTGCTGACAACATGCCTACTTATGTAGCCCAGTATGCTATTATTCTTCTCGGCAACAATGGCACACTACTGGCTCATATTCAGCTTATTGTCCACTGTAACCCCCAGGTCCTTTTCTGCAGAGCTGCTGCCCAGCCAGTCAGCCCCCAGCCTGTATGTGTACATGGAATTATTCTGTGCATGACTTTGCACTTGTCCTTGTTGAACCTCATGAGGTTCCTTTTGGCCTAATCCTCCAATTTGTCTAGGTCACTTTGAGTCCCTAGCCCTATCCTCCAGCATATCTACTACTCTCCCCAGCTTGGTATCATCTGTAAACTTGCTGAGTGTGTACTCTATGCTATCTTCCAGGTGATTGGTGAATACACTGAGCAAAACTGGCCCCGGTACTAACCCCTGGGGCACTCCACTTGGTATCAACTGCCAGCTAGACATTGAGCCGTTGATTACTACTCTGTGAGCTTGATGCTTCAGCCAGTTTTATACCCACCTTTAAGTCCATTCATCCAGCCTGTACTTCCTTAGCTTGCCCGCAAGAATGTTGTGGGAGACTGTATCAAAAGCCTTGCTAAAATCAAGGTCTATCACATCCACTGATCTCCCTGCATCCACAGAGCCAGTTACCTTGTCATAGAACACCTGGCTTGTCTTTAGTGAATCCATGCGGACTTCTTAGTCACTTTCTTCTCCTCCAAGTCCTTTGAGATGATGGATTGCTTGAGGATGTGTTCCATGATTTTTTCCACGGACTGAGGTGAGGGCAACTGGTCTGTAGTTCCCTGGATTTTTTTTCCCCCTTTCTCAACTATGGGCACTATATTTTCCCTGTTCCAATAATCCAGGACCTCTCCTGATCACTGTGAGTTTTCAAAGATGATAGCCAATGGCTCTGCAATCTCATCAGCCAACCCTCTCAGCAAACTTGGGTGCATCCCATTTGGATCCATGGACTTGTATATGTCCAGCTTTTCTAAAGAGTCCTTAACCTGTTCTTTTACCACTGTTAGCTACTCACTAGGGCTGTGTGAAGCTTTTGTCCCTGATTTGATTCAGCAGAGATTTGGAATCTCAGAATCAAATCAGAAGACCCTTTAACTTCTCCCCCTGCACTCCTGTAGGATGCTCAATTTGCCCCACCATCGAAGCATTCACAAGCTGCACCTGGTACCTTGAGGTGCTGACAGAACATTAAGGTGTTCCATAGTGTCTTAGGTATATGGTTTCCCTTAACTCAATGAGGAACAACCTTTTGGCTGGCATGCCACAAATTAACTCCACACTCTCCCTAAGTGGCACTCTAGTCCCCTTCTTCTGTCCAATACGCTGTTCTGTTTTCTGTGCCCTGCCTTGTGCTTCCTGCCTGATTTCCTATTCTACTTCCTATCCTATCTGCTGCTGTGCTGCCTGTCTCCTCCCTGATCTGTCACATGCTCTTGCCCCACAGAGGCTGCCTTTGCCACTTGTGTTACAGGTTGGCCAGTCCTGAACTAGATAATGAAGACAGTGACAAAACAGGCAGTTTTCTTGTGAGCAAATGCTTTAGGACTGGGAATCATGGAAAAGTACATTCTGTCCTGAATTTGCCCAGTTTTTGTATTTCTAATATCCATTTAAATAATATAGATTTTGAGTTCAGCTTGTTGTAGAAGGGTGTACAGCCATGCCCCTTCTGTGCATGTTATCACTACATGCAGCTCTGCGTCATTTTGTTTGACTCCTGGAACATCCAAATTGCTTTTCATTAGTCCCTGTTTTCTGAAGTACTGGAATTGTAAGTCAGTGTTGTTTCTGTTAAAATGCCTAATGAACAACTCCTTATTATAGGACATCAATATATATCTTGCAGGCACAGTGATGTCTCAATAAGTTTCACTGAGTTCCCTCAGCATGTCCCAATCTCTTGCCATAAGTGTCCTAGTAGTAACTCCCTTGATGAGCAGACCCCACAGGATCTTTGGACTTTATAGGGATCTTGGGCTTAGGTAAAAAAAAGTGTTTCTACAGAGCAGGTGGGGAGGTAAAGGAAAAGGAAGAGTAAATGAGGTTCAGAGAGAGAGTATAGCAACCAGCTTGACTATAAAAATCTTATTGCCAGGTATATGACACTTAAAATGATACTAGTAGCAATAGCCATGCAAGGAAAAGAAGCAAAACATTTACAATATTACATAGTTTCATTTAGGTATTTGGGAAAGTCTAGCTCAAGTTTGATCAGCAAAAGTCAGAAAGCTGTGCCTGGAGTAAGAGAAGGAGAGAGGGACTGAACCAAATCTGAGGTTTAGAAAGTGGGCTTAAACAAAAGAGAGGGAGAGAGAAAGAGAATTGCTGGTGTTTGTTGACAGGCAAAGCCCCCAGCATGCTTATTTATTCCAGGAAGAAAAGGAGTGGAACTGGTGCAGCTTTTGGACCCAAGCATCAGGACAGAGACTGGAGCTGAGATAGGGATTTTTGTAGGGGCTCAAGGGAGAACACTAGGTTTGTTTATGGGTAAACGATGGCTCATATGCTGGATAATAGAAACTGATCACCCCTGGCTATGAGTGGCATTACTTTAAGGAAGCTTACAATGCAAACAGGCAGATTCAATGTTTTGGTACCAATAAAGGAATCATTACTAGAATTGGTCTGATAAATGCTGAGTTGGGTGTGTGCAGACCATGGGTTGATTAGCATTTGGAGCAGGGATCCCCCATCATGCAGTGTACCCCTGCTTCTCTGGTCCCAGAGTTCAGTGCAGTCCTTGCCTTGGAATCTCTCTTCTCCATTCTGAATGCTAATGAAGGTGCCTCCCTTGTCTCATCTCTGATGCAAGTTAGACCAGGAGTATTGCCATCCTGCCCCCATTTCTGATGTAAATGAGATAGAGGATGTTGTTATCCCGTCCTGAGGGGTTTAGGTTTATCTTCCACTGCATCTTAGTTACCTTTTGTAAGTCCTTCTTTCCATGAGTTCTGGTTTGGGGAGTGGGAGGGGGAGTCCTTTGTGAGTCAGACAGACTGGGTACTGCTCATGGGTTCCCCAGAACACAGCTGACAGGTAACAGAGGGATAAATGAGTTTCACACGTGATTGCAGTAAAATATCAAGCTACATATTGAATTTTGTGTCATTGAGACCAAATGAGTTTGCTTTTTTCCAAAGTGTGCAATTTTAATTGAAGTCATGGATTTTTTTGTTCTTGGTGCTTATGAAAGTGAAACTGTTTTGATGTAGATAAGTGTAGCTTTAGAGCCTCACTTTAAGTTATCCCAGAGGCGGAGAAGGCTTCCACACAGCCCCAGAGAACAACTACAAAAAGAGACTTGAAGCTGTTTTAAATCTCCCCACTAAGTGCTGGACTCTAGTAGCTGAGCATCATGTCCATAGACTCTGAAGTTGGGAATAAAAGGGATACACATGTATGTTGTAAAATAATGCATGTAGCTTTAGAAATTCAACTATTAATTCTCTAGCCTGGGCCAAGACTTCAACACTAGACAAGCTGCTATGTGATACAGTGCAAATCCCACAAGATTTTATATAGCTAGCTCTGTCTGTGTCAGGAAGAGTCTTCTATGACCTTTTGTCAAACTCTGAACCAAGACAAAAAATATGTGTGAAATTGCACTCCACTAAAATTGCACCTCCACACAGGGCAAGGTGCAGACTCTGCTGCTCCTTTTGGGTACTGATGTTTGACTCCAGCCACATCCTCTGCTCTGCGAGTGGACATATTTGGGATTTGTTTATAAGGTAACTTTCCAATTGGTGTCAACCCATACAAGTTTTCTGTGAATCAAAAATTAGGTTTCCTTCTGTGGACAAAACGTGTTACCCCTCCCCACCCTACCAGTAATGCTGTGAGCAAGATGGCCTTTGCTTTTCTATAAAGAATGTTTGTTCATTAATACAAACTCTTCCTAAAGTAAATAGATTTGCTATTTCTAATAGTGTTCTAAAAACCTCATTTATCATTGTGGGCTGCATCATTGATTCCTAGTCATTAGAGATCTCATCCAGAAGTCAGCCACCTGACATTACTTAGAATTTATGCATGCTAACAGAAAAAACAGGAGCTATGTGGAACAGGCTGTGTCATAGGTGTCCCCAGAGTTTCTGGGGGTAAATTACACTTCTTCAACATCTGCTCCAGCAGTCAATAAACATGAACGTAATGTGACAAACAACTTTTGTAATTTTCATGTTAAAGCATTCCTAGAGGTAGTTCGCTAAATGGCTTGTATACTGCAACTCAATGACAGTGTCTAGGCAAAGTTTTTTTGTGTATACTTTAGTGATCTTTGTGGACATTAATCCTTTAAATATACAAATCTAATTCACGTTTACATCAGGGTTAGAAAACAGTGGGAGCAAGAGTATCTGACCCAAATTCTGCTGTTACATTGGTATGCATCTAAAGTAACTCTAATGGCTTTAAACACTTTGGGTTTTCACTGATTCAACTGATTTCAGACTCTTCCTCAAAGTGTGAGTGAGTCTAGCACTTCGACCAATGACAAACAATCAGTTCAACCTCTCCCACCCTTTATTTACCACATGCCTTCTGTTCCTGGGCCATCTGCGAATCAACACCCCCCCCCCCCCAAATCCCTTAAATTACGCCGTCTAGAACAAGCTATGGTATTTGGCTACTGGCAAAACTTGAAGAAAATGAAGAGCCACCCAGCTGCAAGGAGGGCTGGACAAGTTTGACCCTGTTTCTAGTCTTCCCATAAAAGTGACTCAGAAGGGGAGTGGTCTCCTGTGGGTACTGTATCTGCCAGTGCTACTTGTTAAACGTGGGCTCCTTGCACACTCATGTCTATATGGGCAGGTTGCTACCCAGCCACTTTCATTTTGCTTAGGGAGGGTTGCACACGGATGTTCAAGGCCTGCTCTGCTACTGTCAGTGGTCACCCTAAGAAACAGCATCCATCCTGCAGATGTAAAGCTGCAGAGAAACCAACCAGTCTGTACACCGGTGGAGGGGGAAATATAAGAGGACCTCCAGAATTCCCTGCACATGTTAGGGACCAGTTTACTGTGCCCAGTTAGCCCTCTCTGTAAATAAAAATCTTAATGTATGTTCTCATTTGATATTGCTACATTTTATTTTGTTAGCAGCAATCCAGACAATTAGCATGCATAATACCCCCCACATGACAAAAATAAGCTGTTTATCATAATTTTGCAAAAACATTAAATTATTTGAGTGTTTGCCTTGAATTTTTTCCTGGAGGTGGGTGGGGAACAGAGGCCAAAAAAACACCCTGTCTTCCACATTTTCAGGCAAAAAAGTGTTTTCTCCTTAGAATGATTTAGCTCACATTGAGTAGCCAACCCCTATCTCCCGGCAAACCCCCCCCCCCCCCCAAACCCAGAAGTGCCAGTGTTTCATCCAAAGAAACGAGCTATTTTAATTACCACTTCTAATAGAGCTCTGAACCTGAGTAGGAGTTTCTAGGCGCTGGTGTAAATAAAATCACATTGGCAAGTTCTCTGCTTCTGTATACCCTTCTGTAGCAAAAATTATCAATTGCAGATTCCTTTGAGATCAGTACACAAGTTAAATGGACTCTCAGGGTTGTAGCTTCCAGTTTCATTCATGGATGATCTTGCAGTCTTCTTTCTTTGACCTTAATTTTTCTGACTTTCTGTAGGAATGTACCTTCCTTGGCATCTTCAGCATGACTCCACCATTGCAGTCTGTTCACTCTCAGTAGACTACAACTTACCGGAATCTTCCAAAAACCTCTTTAATCATGACATACACTTATCAGTGGAACATCAGTGGATGTTAAGAGCACCCTGTAACTTAACATTGAAATCTAGTTTCTCCTCTTCAGTTATTGCAGGATGCATTCCACATTACAAAGCCACCTTTATACCCCAGCCTTAGGACCTCAGATACAGACAGATAGAACTGTGAACCTATTTGATAGCCTTACCATCTGCTTGCAAGGTTGGTAGGTTTGTTAATCCTGTTTTATAGGAAACACAGATAAATCCAAGTTTATTGCTATTGATTTTAAGATCCTGTAACAGGGCACCATCTCCAGGGGTGGCCATGAAGCCTCTGGAGGCCACAAAAATGGTTTGCACCTTGCACTCAGGGCAGTCCACCCTTCTTTTCCAGCCATGCCTTGATGTAAATTATTAATGAAGTACAGGAGGCTGTCCCGGTCTTTACTGGTGATCCCCAGGTGCCAGGGGTCAACACCTTAAGGGCTAAGTGTGTAGCTCCATTCCACTCTTACACCATACCCCATGCTTTGCAGGTGTTTTGAGGTGGGACACTTGTCCCTGTGTCTCCAGGCCACTTCAGGCTTTCCTGCCCTTTTTGGGGTTTTAGCTTCCCCGGCTTCAGCTCTGCTACTCTAGCTGATCCTGTAACCAAGACCCACCATTCTAGACCTGGCTTCTGGGCCCCAGCCGTTGTCTGCTACCCTGCTCTGGGCTCTCTTCCCCTCTATCCCACATATGTTGCCCTGTGCCCAGCTCTGGACACTCTAGCCCCAAACATGGCCTTGCTCCAGGCTCTGGGCTCAGGCCTTCAGTTGCACCTCAAGTCTGCCCCCAGCAGGACTCAAGGCAATCAGATGCCCCTAGGGCACCAATGAGATCTCCAAACCACCCCTTAGTCCTAAATCCAAGCCACTGGTGTAACTTAAATCAAAACACTTCATTCAGCCTTCTGGTAGGCATCCAAACCCTCACTGGGTTTACTATAAAATGAATGCCATCTGCCTGCATCATGAATCTCTCTCTGCTCCAAGTAACTCTCCCATGTTCCCAGACCTGCAGAGTTGTTTCTTTCCAAGTCCCACTGTAGATTCAGGGACCCCATTATGCTGCTTTCAGGAGCTCTGCAGTCCATAACGCTCAGGGCTAACTTAGGGTGACCACCTTTTTAAAATATAAATGCGAGATGCATGCCTGCCTCCCCCCATGCTCCCACCTCCCCCATGATGGTGGCACAGCCAGAGCAGAGCCATCCTGGTTGGAGGTGGTTGAAAGCTCCCTGCCCTGCTGTCTTTTCTCCAGAAGCCCTGCACCAGATGTGAATGCCCCCTGCCTACCCAGCAGCAGTCAGGCCAGAACTCCACTCCACCACTGCCCTGCCTGCTCCCAGGTGGGCAGGAACATGCAGCTGGTGCAGAGCTCTGGGGAAAAGGAAGCAAGGTGGGGAGCCCATATCTGCCCTTGCCCTGCTCAGTTCTGCTCTGGTTGTGCCCCCGGGGAAAAGGAGGGGGGCTGTAGTGAGCAGCCTACATCTACTCCCTCACCACACACAAATCTGGGGGGCAAGTGCCCCATATACCTCCCTTCTTTGGGGGGTATACAGAACAGCAAGAAGCCCACCCTCCCCCACACCCTTTGGATGACCTGCCCATGGCTCTGTCCTGCTTCCTGCCCCAGCCCAGGGGCCCCATGCACTTCAGTACCCCCAGCCCCAGCCTCAATCTGCTCTCCCCACCCCTCATAAACTTATCTGCAAGGAGCTGCTATCCATGCTGCTGGGCTCTTTCCTAGCTACACAGCTGAGGAAGATACAGGGGTAGGAAGTGTCTTGAAAATGGTCAGAGGCTTTGCCCTGCCAGGCCATAGCCAACATGTTCCCATGGATGTGGAAGAGACCTGGGAGGTTTGAGTGGTATGGCAGCATCATGTCACACTGCACAGATCAAAAGGTCTGGAGTCCTAAACCATGGTGTTTCCCCAGACATGCATTGACTGAGACTCTTTAAGACTGAAGGGTATTACTACTGCCCCCGCATCTTCAAGTTCTCCATTTTTATAAAGTGTGAAGCACCTGGCATGGCTTACTTTTATATCTAGTGCCATAGCAAGTGGTGATGCCCTCTTTTCACCTCCCACACTACATCAGCTTGAAATGTACCATACTTGGATCATATTGCTGTGCATCGTTGTTTTAGGAGAGAGAGAAAAAACTTTGCTCACTTACCTTTATAACAGGGAAGGGTTCTTATTTCACTGAATTAACCTCTCTCATATTTGTGTAGTCTAATCCAAACACCTTGGCATAAATTCCATTGGAAGTCCACAAAGTTGAAATAAAACTATAAACATAACTTTCAGTCTCCTAACTTGGTAAATGGCTGCTGTCATGTGTTACCTCTGTTATCTTCATTTAGGGCTTTGGACGATCTCTACTTCTTCCCTACTTCTTCCCCATCTTAACTGCGTATTGAAAGAAAATTACTGATGTGCACCTGCCCCCCTCTCTCCATTCATTAACCAGGAAATTGTAAGTTTTGTCAATGCAGGGAGCAATTAATTCCAAGAGTTTCCTGATCTGAGCTCAAATCTGGCATGTACCTTAAAGCCAGGACACCCTGTTACTGGAGTGACTTTCTCATTACAGATAAGTTTCTTTAAATACCTGGTCTGAGTATTAATCTCCATTTTATCCATGTGAGAAGCTATCTTTTTTAAGCAAGTGATATTATTTTTTTACAGCAGCTCCTCTTTAAAATGTATTTTGATTCTTATTGAAGTGAAACTGACTGTTGAATAATTAAGAATTTTGACAATTATTTTGATTAATGTCTGAATGGGAAGAACTTGATTGAAGCCTTTTTTCCCCCTCTAACATGTTAAGGCATTTTGGATGTCAGTTTTTCTTTCTGCTTATATTTCCCTTCCCAAAGGACTCATAATTTACATTTTTACTTTCTGTATATGTGGATTAACCTGCTCTAAACAAGCATTTAACTTATTGTAAGAGGCAGCTGGTAAAAAGTAGAATTAGCAGTGCCTATCCATAGTATTTTTGGAAGCAATATAGGTCATGATCTTATAATGATCTGTGCATTGGTGGGATCTGCATCCATGCCATCCAGGCAAGACAGCAGGTCCCTATAGCAGCCCACCAATGAGATTTAGTTAGTAGGCAACTTCAGGCAGTCTCCTAACTGAAAGGGCACAGGGCCCTGGGAGGCATATAAGCTTAGGGCCTGAGCTAGAAAGGTAGTCTAGCCCTGCAAGCTGCAGGAGTAGGATTGCTACCAGAGAATACTAGAGGGACTGCTGTGCTGCCTCAGATCACAAGTAAGGCTCTGTGGGCTCACAAGGATATAACGCAGAGCTGGGCAGTTACCCTAGCTAGAAGTGAAGGGAAGTTTTCCCTTTAAAGGGGCAGATGGCTGCTTCCCCTTTTGTTGATGGTGCTGGGCCCAGAGGGGAGCGTTTACGTTAGGGCTTATTGTTTGGGTTGCAGTTTAGAGCCAGTGGTTTGGGGTGAGACTGTAAGGGGTGGTATTCAGAGGTCGCATTAGTGCCTTAGAGGCATGCAATCACCTTGAGCCCTGCCTGAAGCAGTCTTAAGGCCTGAGCAAGGGCTGAGCTTAGAGCGGGGTGGAGCATGGGGCCACAGAGCCTGACAGGGGCAAGAGCCTAGTGCCCAAGAGAGGTGCAGCCAGACAGGGGCCAAAGGCCCAGTGCCAGCCTGAGAGGGGTGCAGCTGGACAGGAGCAGGGGGCCCAGTGCCCAGGAGGGCTAGGCTAGAGTTGGTGCCCTAAATACAGTAGCCCTGGACCAGAAGACCTAGTCAAAGGAAAGGAGTGGAGGCTGAGGAAGCCAAAGGCCTAGCCCTAACAAGAGAAAAAGTGGTGATATGGCAATACTCATGAGGCTTGGGGCATGGTGTAGGGAAGGAATGGAGCTATACAATTAGCCCGTAAAGCTGTAGGTGTCCTGGAGAGGCACAATCAGGCCCAAATGGGAAGCCCGGTAGAGATTTAGCTGGATTGGGGCCCATGCTAGGGCCTGTGGGCAGCCTCCCTTTTAATTACAAATACCCACCACACCTTAATGTAATTGTAAGACACAAGGGAGAGCACCCTAGAGGCACAGCAGAGCATGGTTGTGGAGCTACCGGGGGAGTCATGGCCACCCCTGGGACCCTGAGATGCTACATGCCCCTTTGTACTGTCCAACATAGCCTTTAGAGGCAGTTTCAAGTAATGCACCTAAGCATCTTTCTACTATAAGTCTTACAGGTCCTGATTACTCCTTTTAATTAGCCTTTGGGACATCTCATGTAAGGACAAATAAAGAAGAAAAGTACTAGAAGTAATAAAAGGTTAAAACTTCTTCATCCTTTCATCATCCTGGGCCCTAAGACTGGGGACAGAAATTACACGTAAACCAGTATATGTGATTGGAAACTGGTTCAAATTGGTAACACAAAAGAAGTTCAGTGCACATAAACCACTTTCAAAATGGCTGAAACCAGTTTAAGATAAATCTGGATGGATGTAGTATCATAGTATCATAGTACCTAGGGTCAGAAGGGGCCTAGAGCAGGCCATCTAGTCTGACCCCCCGCCAATGGCAGGAACGAGTGCCAGGGTC
>JAGPOW010002791.1:31867095-31908649 GCA_030014935.1 Caiman crocodilus
ATAAGGCCTATCCCGCTGCCCACATATCAATCTAGTGGCCCTCCTCTGGACCCTCTCGAGGCTGTCCACATCCCTCTTGAAGTGCGGTGCCCAGAACTGGACACAGAATTCCATCTGCGGCCTGACAAGTCTGATTAGTATCAGACTTAACTGATTTAGGTTATATCACTTTATTGAAGTTCTCTTCCAAATCCCTTTCTTGTTCAAGTTAAGGCTAGGGACAAAAGTTACACATATAAACTGATTTAAGTGATCAGAATCTGATTGAAACCTGTAACAGAACAGAAGTTCAGTGCACATAAACTGCTTTCAAAATGACCCAAACCAGTTGAAGATAAACTTCTTTGGATGTAGTATCAGACTTAACTGATTTAGATTTATTGAACTCTGTCCCAGATTCCTTCCTGGTTCAAGTTAACTCACAGTCTCACAGCATCCCAAAGTACTTTGCAGCCCTGGGCTATACTGTCTGCTCCAGTGGAGCAGTGACTTCCTTGCCCCTCTGTTCCTAGCTTGGTTCCTGCCTGCATCTATCAGCCTATAGGGACTGGGAAGCGGCAGGGATGGGGGGACAGGGGAGAGACAGAGGAACAAACCCCGTGGTCCCCATAGCCAGGGTCTGCACAGGGCATGGCAGGAGGGAAAGCTTCTGTGGTAGGCGCTTCTGGACTCTTGGCAGCTCATCCCACTCCCCACAGAAGCCTTTCAGTGAGCCTCAGAGCAAAAGGAAATTCTCCTGCTCCTCCACAGCCAGTTTTGCCTCAGCTGCTGCAAGTCTGAGGCAAAACTAGTTGCAGAGAGTGGAAGAATTTGCCTCTGCTCCCTGAGGCTGCCCTGGGCTATCCCTGAGACTCAAAGCAGTGAAGGCAAGCAGCTCTGGCGTTTGGGAGGGGAACAATTCCCCTCACCTCCATATGACTGCCTGGGGTTGGGGGACCCTTGGCTGGGGCTGTGGAAGCCCCCAAGGTGGGGGCTCCCTGGTGCCCCTATGCTGGGCTAGAAAGGCAGGCACCCAGCCTGGAGGACTTCTTCTCCCTGCCTGCTGTGGCAGCGACTGAAACAGTCCACAGCTGGGAAGGGGGAGGCAGGGCATTCTCCTTAGCTTGGCAGGGCTGCCTGGGCTGGAGAACACCAACTGGGGGAAACCTCCCCCAAGGTGGGCCAGCTCCCAGACAGGGGGCTCCTTAATCCCCTGTGGGGGGACAGCAGAGGGTTGGGGACACTTGGCTGGACTGGCTATGGCCAGCAGGCTGGGAGATGTGCCCTAGTGCCCTGCACCTACTGTCCTGGGTCAGTGCAGGCCTCCCCCTGACTTTCCCAATTAAAAACTGAATGTCAGTTCCATTGGTATGCCTAGATTGAATTGAGTCTGTCTCAGGTTTTTTGATTGTCTGTACATAGCTCAAAAGAAGAAAACTCTATGAATGACATGGAAGTTAGTCTTGCCTTCACCTCCGAGAAGGTTACTTGGACAGTACCGTTGCAGGCATCTTGAGTAAACTTCACCAGGTACACTCAGAATAATGAACTGGTTGTTTATGTGCCCACTTTTGTGAACACATCCATTTTAGCTTTTGTAATAAATCCCCTTTAAAACTCTATAATAAATATAATATATATTTATATAAATATATATAAATAATATATAAATAATGACTACATAATAAATAAGAAATAAATAACAATAAAATTATTATATAATAAAAGAAAAGATAAATATTATTTATATAATAAATAATAACTAAAAATATATATTTTATTTATTTATATATAATAAAACTCTATCAGTGCCATTATCCCATTGCAAATCCCATTTTGTAATAAATCTAAATGTACCTTATGATGACTGTCAAACCATTCCTGTCACAAATAGGAATGGGAAAACTGGTAGATTGACTGAGTATCACTCTGTAAGTTTTTTATGGTAGGGTTGTAGCCTGTATGTAATCATCCAGGAAATGTGAGGGGCAGGGATTTTTTTGTGGGGGTGATATTTTTTAATGGATTAACTGCTTAGTAGGGAGACACATTACAGAGGGTTTTGGGTTTGTAATTTTTGGATGTTTTTTTAATCTGTCTACTCTAAAAGTTTCCAGTTTAAGTGTGAACAAGGCAAGGCGTTAATAAAAATTAAAGGTAAAGGCCTATATTCCATCTCGAGTGGAGAAAAGAGGTTGCTTCAGAACTTTTTTCTCTTTCTTTATATGTTTCCCATGGTTGGTGGACCTAAGCATGTTAGCAGAACAGCTTCTGTTTAGTTTGAATAGATTTGTTTGTAATAACCAAATCATAAAACTGGTATGCAAATGCTGCAAAAATATACCTTCCTCACAGTATTTTGGTGTCCCCAGTTTCACCTGCAATTGGGAATTACAGAGGGAAATGGAAGGTGGTGGGAAGCTTAAAAGTGCACTTCTTAGCATCTGACCTGGATTTGGAATTTACTCTAAAATTCTGAGTGGAAGTTCAGAAGGATTCTTTAATTTTTATTGCAGTATATTCCCTGGTATATTGCAGAAGTACATAAGAACTGAAACACAAAATCACATCCTCCTTATCAGGAAGAACTGGGATTCAGACTGAAGCTTGGCAAGACAAGGTGTGGGGAGAAAAGCTTTTCTGAGCTTCTTGCATGCGTCAGTTGTATGATGTATTTTTGAAAGGACAGCCTCATTTTACTTCTAGAGGAATTAAGCAAATACATACATTTGCAAACACAATCTGCCATAGTCTTCCTGTGTTTTCTCAGTTATATAACATAATGATGGATGCATTTTAGTATGGTGCTATTTATAGTTTGACATTTTCAAAATTTGGTATTTGAGTGAAATTATTCAGTGCTTGTGACTGGTTATTGTATTAATGCTACCAATTACCACGTGTTAATACAGGAGCTAACATAGAATTTCGACTTCAAATATTTAAAGGGAATGTCAGTCGTAGGCTGTATAAAGATTGGTCCAGATTCTACAAACATGTATGCGACTATATAATTTCACCTGGGCATTGATATTGGCTGGAATGCCTACATGAGCAAAACTTAGGATATGGCTAGATGTTTGGCCTTTCATAATTGAGTACGTTCCTGCTATATTAACAAATAGATGCAAGAAACAAGACTATAAAATGTCTCATTTACCCAAAAAATTGGGCTTTTTATTCTGAAATAACCATTTATATTTAGCTTTTGAGTTTTACAGCATTCAATTTTATTGTTTTGCAAGAATTGATACAACCATTTAGGTAAGATACATGCAAAATATCATTCATTACCATGCAATGTATTCCAATAACATAACAACCTGGTCTTTCTTGCATTGAAAACAATAGCAAATAATGCTATTGATTTCAGCTGTGTCAAGGTTAGACCTGCTGCCTTTCAGCTTCTGAAATCAATACAGGACCATCATATTACTTTAGGGGTTGTCAACCAAGGGTACACATACCCCCGGGGTACTTGGGAAGGCCTAGGGGATACGCGCAGGCAGGAGGGGATGGAACACTGCCACCCACCACCCCGCACCTCCCAGGAGCAGGGCCGGGAGGCAAGGGCAATGGCTGTCCTCTGTGGGCCACACAGGTACCGCCCGGCTGGCCAGACCATGGCGGGGGAAGGGAAGGTCGCACATGGCAGCTGCTGCTGCCACCCACCACCCCGTGCATCTAGCAGCGCCACGCCCCCTCAACTCTGTGTCCAGCCACGGTGGGTACACCTATTAAAAAAGGTTCCAAATCCTTGTATTACTGCAATATGAGGAAATCCGTCATTCAGAATTGTGCATACCTGTGCCAGGATCTTTATGGAAGTGGAGAAAAGTATGGAAAACAAAACGTTGACGTTAGCTGGCATTTGATAATAAAGACGTCAAGTTCAATTTAAATAGCCTACCTTTTAAAAATCATATTAAGCTAAGTTTTAGAGTTTATTCTTTGTTCTGTGGTTCATGTTGTGAATTGGGCATTAGATGGAGATGGCATTAATATTTGTAGGCAAAGAATATTTGTAGGACAACCTACAGTGAGTGTAACGTTTAAAAAAAACTTGATAAACAAAACATACACTTCAGAAGTCACACCTAAACTGAAATAAACATTTCATCACCAAAGTTACCCTTCCACCAGGTGTCACAAAGTTATCTGACTTAATTGTGTTCTTGTAGTTTTGAATTCCTCCTATTGCTTTACAGCCCCGGTGTCAGCCAAAGAACACAACTTCGGTATGTCTGTGACCACCTGTCTGTTCATCAAACTTCTTAGTGGAAGAGCTGACCAATTTTGGGGAGTCAAGGTATTTTTTGCAAATGAATATTTAGTCAACATGAAGGTTTCATAGAAGGTTTGCTTTGGTGAAAACTTTGGGGAAGTTTATAGAAAATGGAAAACGACAAACTCTTGGCTTTTGAGCCCCCCCAAACTGTCCAGGTTTCATGTTTTTTCTTGTTACAAATGGGACTGATAATATTTTGAGGTTTTTAAAAGTCCCAACTAAAAACAAAATGGCCAACTAAAACAAAATGGGCAAAATATTTCAACTCAGAAAAAAATCCTATCATTTAGATTTTTGTGGAAAATACCTTTTCTGTACTAATTTCTTAAAAGGGAAAATTAGCCTGGGTGCAGTGACATGTTCATGCAGTTATATTGCTTCCAGGATCTGAGCTGTCTCATTTAGGACTAGCTTGGTTATTAACAGGACCCTGCACAGCACTATATACATAAAGCTTTTGTGATGCCACAGCCTTTGTTCAGGTCACTTGCCTTGTTTCGTACTCAGTGTCCAGCAACCCTAGAACTGTGATTTCAGCTTGTTCTCCCTCCATCACTCCAGTTCAAGCTTGTCCCACAATTTGTGGAGTTATGGTTGAAGAATGTCAAACTTAGTGGGCCTCAAAATAAGAGGGACTTGACCAAGGAAGTTTCTTTGTGAAGTTCTGGAGGTTTGGTGGGTGTCAGGCGGTAAATAAAATTAAGTTTAGACCTGGTCACCACTGTCCCTCGGTCTCCATCCTGCACATGGAATTATCACTTCCCTCTTGCTTATACAAAGAGCTGCACTGGTAACATTCTTCTTCCTACTGTGATGGTTCATCTGCTCTCTCCTTTTCCTGATATTGAACAGTTGGACTAATCTTAATCTGTCAGTCATTAGCAAATATTAGTAAATCATCTTTGACATTTTGCATGAAGTGAAATTGTAGGCTCTGCCTGTTGGAAATTTTTAATTAAATAAAGCTCCTTGCTGTGTGGAAGGGAGGGAAAAAGTGTAATTCAAAAAGGAGATGGAAGTGTACTTTTCAGCCTATCATGCTGAGATGTAGGCAATGCTTCTGATCTTTGTCTTGGACCTTTCTTTCTGCAAAAGGCATTCAATGCTTCAGATAACCTGTTATTTTAAATTACAGTAAGTGATTAGAGTGCCCTTTGCAATAGTCTGGTATCTGTATAATAAACTTGTGTAACAGCTAC
Source organism: Caiman crocodilus (assembly GCA_030014935.1). NCBI lineage: Eukaryota > Metazoa > Chordata > Crocodylia > Alligatoridae > Caiman > Caiman crocodilus. The sequence continues at coordinate 31,872,562 of JAGPOW010002791.1, forward strand.
TGTGGAAACTGATGGAAAGTGCAGGGCTTGAACTGCAGGAAATAATTTACTACATTTCTTTCAAAGCTGCAAAATATTTTGTGCTTTCTATTAGTAGCTTATGAGTTATGATTCCGTTGTTTTGAAGGATGCTGTAGATAGCAATGGATTTCTCAATCCACTGTTTTTTCAATCCACTACTTCACTAGTCCCTGTATCATTGTGTTGGGACATGGTGCAATCTTTCATATAAATACTGTCTTTATCCACACAAACAGCCTTGTGCGGTAGGCAAGTCCCATTTCACAGGTGATGAATGGAGACACAAAAATGATGTGACTTGCCTGAGGACACACTAGGGATTTGTTATTGTTGGTGTGGGTATTATAATGTTGAACAACTTGCTTTTGTAGGAGGCTGAAGATTGTATTACTCTGTAGTTTCTGCAGCATCTTTTGTATCCTGAGCCAAAGCCATTTTTGAGGTGACAATGCCTAAGATCCAAGAGACAGCAGAGTGGGAGAGTTGCATTCTATGGCATACAGACATAGTGCACAGAGAAAGTGGAGCTCCGTGCACTAAATTTTGCTAGCACTCAGGAATATAGATGGTAGAAATGGAGGTTGTCATACAGACCAGGGAAGAAATGTGTGCTTTCTTCTAGTAGCAATCTTGGTAGTTCAGCCACTGAAGACAAGAGCAGACCCTTGAGAAAGGGCACATAGGGAATGGACATTCATGTGTGCCTGTTCTTTACTGATACATGCCTGGGAGGAGGAAAGTAGCAAACAGGTAAGATTTTTGTTAGCTAGTATACTGGGTAGTAATACAGCACCTGAGAATGAAGACTGATTTTTTTTCCTCCCTCCAAAGTGCCGACAAGTCTCCTGAGCAATAAGTTTGTTTTGAAAGCTGACTGTATAGCAAGACAGACTTGACAGATGTGTTTTCTCTAAATGAAAGCACAAGTTCTTACTATTCACGTGCTATCTTGAATTCTACCCCCATAGGCCATCCTAATACTCTTAATTCACCACTGCACACTCCTGGAATGTGCTTTTTTCCCAGCTCATAACTGCCACATGGGAGGAAAGCAACCCAAGATCTTCCAAAACCAGTAGATCCATCTTAAAATGTTTCTAGAAAAAATGTTAAAGTGAGGATTATAGTAAAAAAAGAGCCAGTTGCAATGCTAATTTAAAAAGTTATGATATATACACACATACACACATACTTGTACAGTAAAAGTTGTGTTAAGCAGCATGAGTGGGGTAAGGGTGGTGCCGGGTGTGGTGAGCCAATAGGGGGTGCTCCTGCACGGAGCCACCCACCTCACTGAGCCCAACTACCTTCCAGGCTTCGAGTGCCTCCCTCAGGGGCACCTTATGTCTAGCTGACCCCCTTCCTGGAGCATACCCACTAGCCAGGAGCTACTGCTGCCATCGGGGACTGGCCTGATCCTGGCACTGTGCCCCCTGCAAAACACAGGCCTAGTAGCCCTCAAGAGTACTTGACTCATTTCAAGAACTTGGGGTGTTTTTCTCAGTCTGAAACACAAATAGTGGTATTCCTTAGTCAGCCAAAACAAGGGGACCCCAAGGCATAAGTTAGACCAACTCCCAATAAGTCTCCCACACTAGGTCAAAGGAGAACTTTATTGGTTACAAGGAGTAAGGTTGCAATAGGGTACAGAGTAAAGCAAGATCAGAGAAATCCCATAGAGCAAACAGGGTGGCTGGGGTAGCCTTTGATCACACATCTGAGTTACTGCAAGCTATATATCTTGTTAAACCTCAGGTAGCTTGCTTACAAGTATCATCCAGATACAGGTGGAGATTCCCTCTGGAGGCAGGCAGCTCATTGATCACAAGTTTCTAGAGAGAGCAAGTTTCAGATAGTCCAGCTCTTCTCTCTGAGTTTTCATCATGGCTACCACACCTCTTCCTGGGCAGTCCTTGACTTATATAGCCCTTATGACCTCATTTACCCGGTCCAATGGAGGCCAGCACCTGTTGGCTGCCAGCCAACCAATCTGAAATGCATCACTGGTTGCTGGGCAGACTGGCAGAGTCTCTAGAACACTAGGGGGCCCAAGCCCCTCACCCAGGTGTATGATGCCAGTCACGTAGGCAGAGGGAGCAGGTTTCCCCTCTCTCTCAGGAATGAATCCAGCTCAGGTTACCTAGTCATTATACACTTACTCCAGCAGAGAGAACTGATCTCCCACTCATTTGTGTGTGACAACAACTGAGTGCCAGTGCCTCTGAAATGAAACAATAAAAAATTCTTCCTGGCTCTCTTGACTAGGGAAGTGTTGCAATGAGAATAGAGTGGACTGCAGCATGTCTCCACCTGGGATTTGCCCTGGGATAGTGGCACTGATAGAGTTTCCATCCATGGGCTTCCAATAAAATAATAAACAGCAGTAGCAGGAACAAGCAGGATTATCAGACCTATTCTGAAGGGATATGTTGGGCAACACTATATTGCAATACAGGAGGTGAGTGGGGGCACCGCACTCAGTCATGAAGCTGGGCAAATAGATAGTAATCAGGGATACCCACACTTACTGCTCAGTGGGTTTGGAATGATGCCTCTGAAATCAGTGAAAGCCCAGCACTGTGCCATGGTTGGCTGAGGGCTGCCAGTATAAAGGGAGGAGAGACAGTCAGGTGTCGCTGAAGACTGGACTATTCCTGTGAGTGAGAATACAGTGGATTGCAGCATATCCCCACTTGGGATTTGCTCTGGGGAAGTACAATGCCTCTGTATTCTCAAGTTGGAAAACAATGGCCTGGACCAGCAGTTCCAAAATCATGGTCTGGAGCACATTTTTTGCCATGTTATAGAGAATTGTCTGGCCACATGCTGCTGAGTGGGCACCTTGCTTCCAGCTGTAAAGTTGCATTAAAGCAACTACCTCCTGATACTCTTCATGGTGAGCAAGTGTTGTGGCTGTCACAACTACAGTGATAGAAGCCAGGTGGTCCATGCATCTCCGACTGGAGGGGATATGTTTCAGACTATGAAAAAAAAAATCCTTTGATTATGTAATTTTGCATGTTATAAAAAGGTTTCAGAGCTCCTCAGCCTTACTAGATGAGGGAAGGTGGCTGTTTTTATTCTGACAGTTTTAAAAAAACATCCTGTGACACAGGAGAAGGGAGCCTTGAGGGTACCACTGGTATCTGAAAATTTGTATCCATATTCTTATACTTTTGATTTGCTATATGAATATGGAGAAAACATTTAATGAAACAAAGGTCATTGGAGCTGACACAAAAATGCAGCCCATTTGGGTCTTTTATTGACCCAAACAATAAACTTGTAATTAGAGATGACTCCAGTCCAGCCAGTCCTGAGATCTGACATCATTCATCAACCTTTGAGACGCTCTGGGCTGGGACTCTGCTGCTTGGGCCTGTTTGCTAACCTTCATTTTCTCCATTGTAATGCTCTTCTGTGTGTGCAGAGGGCACTGGAAGGGAGAGCAAGTAGTTTAATGCCACTTTGACTGAAGGATTTGTGCACACCACAAACCAAACCCTTGCCATAAGCAAACAACACAAAGCATATCTTCTTACACACAGAAAGAGATGATTAGAGAGAGATTTGTCCAACTGGGCAATGAGATTGGTTCAGCAGTCACAAATGCTCTAGAATGAGCCAAAAGCTGGCTGAGTATTTTTAGGGTATTTATTTATTAGTGAAATTTTTTGAGCCCTCCCAATTAACTGTGTTTCAAAAATATTATGAAGGGTGTGTTTGAGAGAAGGCCTTTGCCCCACTGGAGGGAGCAGTGTTTGTCTGTACAGCGTTTGCCAGGGGGCTAGCAAAGCTTCCTCCCATCACTGTGTGTGTTGGGGGAGCAGGCCCCCCCTTAAATTCCAGCCCCAAACAACCTTGGGGAGTCCAGTTCCCTTTGCTCCCAGGAGGTCGGGCAAGCTGGCCTGCCTCACGGCTTCATCTCCCAGCCTGGCAAGGCACAGGGGGGCGCATTAGATTTCTTTTCCCCAGAGTGGGGAGGGGGCTTTTCCCTTTCCTCTTTGCCAGAGCAGAGAGTAGGCAGGCAGGACCCTGAGTGACAAGATGCAGATGCTGGGGGCCAGAGCAAGGGGCTGGGGGGCTGCACTAGGAGTGGGGGCTAGTGGTTAGGGCGAAGTTGAGCTGGGGGCGGGGGTGGCCCCTTGGGTCCGCCCCTGGCAGCTCCCCCGGCGGAGTGGCGCAGGGTGGGGTTTGCAGCGGTGCCCGGGAGCGGCTGTCAGGGGTGATGCAGCCCGTGTGGGAGGGAATACCCCCCGCTCCAGCATGAAGACGGTGTGAAAAATGTGCGAGCAGGCAGCGCGCTACTGCAGGGCGAGCGTCCACAAGCTCCTGCACAAGCCGCAGCCGCAGCTCCGGGGGCTGGACGGACTGCTCCGCTGGATAGTCACCAAGATGAGCGACAAGAGCGTGCTGGCCGAGCGCGAGCTGCTGCCCGAGGGGCAGGCGGCCGCCGCCCGCCACTTCTTTGCGCCCGAGCAGAGGAAAGGCACCTCGGTCATCCTGGATGTGAGTGAGCGGCCCCTTCCCCGGCCCGGCCCGGCTCGGCCCGGCCCGGCCGCTTTCCCCTCCGGCGGCTGGGTTTCCCGGCAGCCGGCGCGGGGCGGGCAGGCACGCCGGGCGCTGGAGCGTGGCAGTGAAGCGAGGCAGCGGAGCGCCCGGCTGCCAGCCTGCCCCTCGGCCGGACCTCGCACCGGACAGCAGTCGTGCAGCCGCGGGCGAGCACAGCCCCGAGGGACGCGTGTCTGCCCCGAGGTGTGGGGGGCGGGTGCAGCCTGGGGAACGGGCTCCGGGGCCAGCACCGCTAGGGCTGCAAGTGGAGGAGGAACAGGGGGAAACCTCGGGAGACCCAATTCACTCTCTCTGCCACTGTGGGACTCAGGATGGGACCTGTAGTCCCACGTCTTATGTTGCTGGAAACCCAGCCAGCCTAAAGCTGTACCTGAGACGGGGCACAGGCAGTGCAGCGCTTTGTAAAATGGACATTAGCAAAAGGGCTTCCTTTGCCATGTCCTAGCGGTAGGAACAAGGGGCTGGTTACGCACCATTGGGCTTTTAAACAATTTCTTCTCTATTCCCATAACTTCAAGAATCCCATTTTTTTTTGCATAATAGGATTCTTGCATGAGAAACCTTTGTTGGGACCTTGCGCCTGTGCAAATTTACTTTGCAACTTTTTCTCCATTAGCATCCTGGCCAGTATAATAGAAATCGTTTTAGGCTAGTCAGCAACATTCCTGAGGACTCCTACATACTAGCATGCAGTAAACTGTTTGCTATGGGTTTGTAACATTTATGTCTGTAGTTATTGGGGAATGCGTGTTTAGTGCCTTAATATTTATAGTGCTTTATCTAAATTAGATTTTTAGGAAATTATTTGCACTTCCAATTAAGAGAGAATGGACTAGTGGAGAAAAACAAACAGCAGAATAGGCAACTCCAGAACAAAACATAGTGCAAATGCTATAATTATATAGTCACTCAGACAATGGCATCTACTAATTTAAAACACACAGCAGCAGCAATTTTACCATGATGTCTTAAAAAAAACCCCAAAAAACTAGAGGAATCATAAAAATAAGATATTGATGGCATGAGCTGAGGTTAGGGATAATTCATAATAGCTCTGTAGGTTTTGTGTCAAGTCTGCTAATATCCCTCAGTCCAAACCAGCAACACCACTTTTATGTTGGTCCTTGGATTTCCTGAAACATCTTACTGAATTGTAACAGATTCTGAGGCAGACACTGACACCCTCTAAAGACCCCAGAACTCATTTATTTATGATTTAAGCCTGATTCAGGGATCTAACTTATAGGAACGATGAGCTGATTTTGTTGTTTTGATTCCCATGTTATTTTTGACACAGCTGATGCATGTGATGAATCAAAAGTCACTTCAAAGCAAGTGTTTTGGAGGGCAAAGACATGCTGCTGTTCAAAACTAATTGCTGCATCACGGAGAAAATGCTTTTCTTTCTTCACTGTGTTTTTCATGGAGTTGACAACTCTTTTTGCTCCATCCACTCATAGAGTAGCAGCAGTTTAGTCAACAATTGTTGGAATTGGTCCCGAGAACATACGTGACACCGCTGGGCAAACAGCAGTGTTTTGGCCTGACCAAGTACTGTCAGTGGAAGATGCTGTTACAGTTAACAAGTGTTAAGATTGCTTCCAAAAGGAAAAAGGATGATTTTAAGAAAGCAGGAACTGTAAAGCTGTAAAATGATTTAACCACTGGGAAACAAAATTGATACTAATGCTTACCAGCATTAGACCCTGGCTCCTACCACGCATTCTGTTACTTTCCAGTTAGACTGCTGGACTTGTCTTTGCATTATCTTTTATCAATTGCAAGTAGAATGAGGCAAATTCTGCAAAAATTATTTCTGAGGATTTTTAAACATGTCTTAAAGTTTGCTTGATCTCCATTATTTATAATTACAGTAAAAGCTTCAACTTATTACATCTTTATTGCAATAGGCTCTTTTCAAGCACTAATGAGGGAGGACTTGTTCCAAAGAATTTGCAGGTTGGTTGAGGGAGGGAGAAGAAAGTGGTATTACCATTTACAGACCTGAACATTCACGTGTTGGGAGAGTTTTGCCCAGGCAGTTTGTAGCAGATCTCAGAAATGAACCCAGAGCATCTTGCATGGTTCATACTCCTTAGGTTTTGTGCCTCTTCTCATGAATATACACATGTGGGTACAATTGTACTATTCTTATGATGTGTGCACAAAGCTCATTTTAAGATAATACTTTCAAATTTGCATAGAGGAAAGTTTCTTCTCTTTCTTTTAACATAGAGTGCCTAAATGAGTATATTATATTAATATTTCCAGGGAATAAACTATGCCATGGAACTATTTCATCTTGCCACAACTAAGGGACAAACTTGAATTCTGAATGGCAAGCCATAAAATAAATAAGCTGTGGAAAATGTAAACACATATTGAATAACAAAATCAAGTAACTCCTGACCTCTTGCAGTTGTTCATTAAGAGAGGGAGGGGGGTGAAATGTGTTTAAGGATCACTGTCCTGAGACATATTTATCATGTTACTGTCATTCTCCTTATTCTTCCTCTTGTTCCAATATTACTTTGGCACATACATTGCTGATACCTTTACTTCAATTTGAAATTAACTATGTATACATGATTTAAAAAAAATGATATGGCACAGACTCCAGAATAAAAAAATGCATGTGAAAAATGCCTTCATTCAGCAGGCGTTTCGAACTTTAGAGTATTCTGGATGACTGTTTGGATAAATGCATCCATTTAATTGTTACTCTTCAAGTTCACTGACTTACACATTTCAGTGTAAGTCAGACTGTCTGTTAGCCTGTCTAATACAAAGTTGAGAACTGATACTCTGTTAAGTCCTGTTGGAAGACATTTTTTTTGCTATCCTCTGGGCATGTCTACGCACGCTACTGCACAGTAACTGAAATTATTGCACAGTATGGGCATGTGTCAATACATACACGCCCATACTGCACAGTAAATGTGAGGACTTATGCCCGATTAGTTACTGCCCAGTAATGCACATGTAGATACTTTACTGCACAGTAACACTGTGTATGGACTGACTTGGAACTAACTTTAGTCCCAAGTCAGTCCACACACAGCATTAATACACTTTAACGCCTGCACATGTAGATAACAGCTTATTCTCACTTACTGCACAGTAAATTTAAGCCTGCGTAAATGTACAGGTAGACACGCCCTCTGATAACCAAATCCAGGCTTCCTTTTTTTTTGTGATACAAGACAGACAATGGGGAGGTGGTGTATAGAAGAGGTAGGAATTGTCAGTTATTTGCTAATTATCCCTCTAAGTGATTAATACAAATTTCTGCAAATCTTTGATGGATCATGCTTGGTGTACGAGTATATATACGCCTCCACAAGATGAATAGAGCATGGACTGTCACCTTTAAAGACTAAGGAGGGATAAACTAGAAAAGGTGGAAATTGTAAGATCTTACAGTTTCCATCAGGTATGAAAACACCACCTGTGGTGAACAGGAGGGTGTGTGAAACAGGCCCTGCTCAATTCGGATTCATCCCAAATCAGAGACAGTGATTCAATTCATTAATTCGGATCACTATCCCCAATTCAGTTTGGCTGAATCTGAATCTGAAGGTTGGATACTGATTTGGAGAATCAGCGATTCGGACATAGACACAGCTTCAAATGTTTTTTCTTCATACCTCAAGGTACCAGGCGTGGCTCGTGAATGCTGCGATGCTGGGGTGGATGGAGCATCCCACAGGACCACGGGGGTGGGGTGGGGCACACGCTTGGCGGTGAACCCAGAAGTGTACCAGAAGTACTTCCAGTCCACATCTGGGTCTGCTGGGGAGCACACTGGGGGGCCCCCCAGACTCATCCCAGCATGGCAGTCAGCCACAGGGGGACCCTGGGTGCCCCTCCAGATCCAGGAGGCACTAGTCGCCGAGCCATGGGAGGTACAGGGAGGGCCTCCCTGCATGCTCCTTGGTGGACCCGGAAGTGGACTAGAAGCACTTCCAGGTCTGCTGGGGAGTGCGCAGTTTCCCCCCCCTCCTGCCCCCCGCTCCCATTCATGTGGGACACCCCCTGAGCCCCAGCATCGCAGCATTAAGGGATTAAAGGGTCCTCTGATTCGATTTAGATTCAGAGATTTAGCCACTGACTCAGACTGAATCTTTGCTGAACCAAATCAGCAACTGAAGCTTCGCACAGCACACAGCCCTAGTGAACAGTCTTGGTCCTACATTTTGTATTTCACATCTCTGCAAGTGGCTTCACACATGTCCCTTTGGGTAGGTAGAAAAGATGGCAAATAGGTTTTAAAAGCACTACTTAAATTTATGGTGTTCCAAATGTTAAAAATATTTAACATTTAAGGACTAGCTTTTCTAAACCCTGTTAATTAACAAACAGTAAAGATCTATTCTAAAACAAAACAGGCACTTCCTTATAGAGTTGGCATTTAAAATGTAATTGATAAGTGCTATTAAACAGCAATGGCAAATTAAGCTGTGTTGATTTCTTGCACTAGAAAATGTGAAGCATTTTATCAACAAAATTGGCTTAACGTGCTAGGCAGGGAGCCATATCTATGCTGTGTTTATCATCAACGTATCTAAGTCCATTGTCATTCCTTAAATTTAGGTTACATTAGGATGCACCCCTTATACTTACAGTATAAAATACTTAGCAATATGTGAGCTTGGAATCATTTTGGTGGTGCCCTACTATTACAAACACCCATTTGCAAATAGTTTTCCTTTTCTGTGAAACAAGCATTTGAACTAGTGCATGAAGTTTATTAAAGTTGCTTTTAAATTACTGATGGAGATACTAATAAATTAAGAATAAACCATAGGATTGTACAGGCAGTCATTGTACAGACTTACAACACAATTGGTTCCTGAAAACTGCATCGTAAGTTGAAACTTTCTAACTCGGAACCGATTTTTCCATAGGAACAACATTATAAATGGGGGATTGGTTCCTGAACCAAGGCCCCATACCCTATTTTCACCAAAAATAACCCAGAATTTTGTACTCAATCAATTTTAGATGAGTAATATAGCTACATTAATATTTTTATATTGTAAATAGCAAGTGTATTGATTTGAAAAGACTTCTTTCAGGTGACTTTGCTGGACTTTTTGAAGAACTCTTGGTTGGACTTTTTGAAGAGTTCTTGGCTGGAGTCTTCTCAGAAGTCTTGGCTGTAGGTTTTTCTAGAGTTTTCTCTGCTTTCCTAAAGAAAGTGTCCAAGGAAATTTGGACAGATGTAATCAGGGAGATAGGTGATGTAGTGAACTTGTTCACTGGTGTGGCGTCACGTCACATCAAGCATCATAAAGTCAAAACTAATATCAGAAAATTGAAACAGGGTGTCAATTTATACATGTCATAAGTGCCATTCGTTGTAACTCAAAATCTCGTAAATTGAGGAGTGCTGTATTGGTATTTGAAATTTAATGGGCACTACTAACCCTGAAAGTTAAATCATGCATTAATTTACCCAAATTCATAGTATTCCCCTAAAGTTCATGAGATCTTAAAAATAATAATTACTAGGTTCTCTTTATTAGGGGTGAACTCATTTTTGGGGTCAATACTGATGGCTGATTATTAACCAGCCATATTGACCAGTACTGATCCAATTATTGGCATGTGACCCCGCAGCTTGGAGAGCAGTATGTGGCTAGTAAGTCTGTTGCAGAGAAGGGGTGGAGGGAAAGGAAGGGATGTTAGGAGGCAGATCAAGGCCCCTGTGGCAAGGGAGGGAGTGGGGCAGGGGCAGGAGCAGCTTGGGCCATGGGTGGCTCATCTGGGGGATGCGGTGGGGCAGCATCTGGGGAGGTATGGGGGGCATGGGTCCCCTGGATCTGTGTGCAGGCTAGTGCTGCAGGCTTGGGTCTGGGGGCTGCACCAGCCTCTTCCTAGTTGCGGGGCTGGGCTGGGGCTGCATTCGGGCTGGGTGGGGCAGGGTGGGGCAGGCAGCAGTGGTCCCAAGCACAGCCCCAGCCCAGCCCCCACATGTGGAAGAGGCTGGTGCAGCCCCCAGCACCAAGCCTGTACTAGGCAGCCTACCTCGTCCTGTGCATATATCCAGGGGACACATATTCCCCATATCTCCCCTAAGGGTACATGACAAGCCACCTGTGGCTCCATCCCGCACCCTGCCCTGGCTGGGCAGCACCTCCCCAGCTTCACGCCCTCCCTCACTGTGGGTGCCTTGATCTGTCCCCCCCATGCCTTTCCCCCCCCCCCAACTTACTGGCCAGATGCTGTTCTCTAAGCTGTCAGGCTGCATTCCTGACCACATGTATGCTGTGGCTGCATGCATGCATGCAGAATTTATTGCTTACTGGCCAAATCAGCCAAAAAAAGCCGATCACCAATAATGTTAATTTTCCTTTTATTGGTGCTGATATGATATGGACCAATATATTGATTGGTACATCTCTACTCTTTATTTGTATTTTAGGTTTATTGAAGAACCCTTTCAGGTTGGTATCTACAGCTGCAAGGGCTAAAACCCTCTTAAAAAGGAAAACTGATATTCTTGCAGTTACTTGACACTTGGACCTGGGGTCTTTTTTTTGTTGCTTAGATTCACAGGGAGATTTGGGTACCATTCATAGCTCAGCAGGAGGAGGGGGAATTATGAGTACTCCCATCCCTGCATGTCCTGTAGTCCAAGATTAAGATACTCATGTGAGATGTGAGAAATCCATGGTTATAGCTACTTTTTGCCTGATTCAGATCAGGGATTCAAATCAAGATACAAGGAGGGAAGGGTCTCAATTTTTCCTCTTCAGTACAAAATAGAGTGGCTTCAAATACTGTCTCAGCAAGAAGAGAGAAACTACAGATTCTGATCTCTGACCCAGTGGGTATTCAAATATTTTATAGCATGAAAGATTATGAACACCCTCTCCCCTTGACTTTTTTCATAGCCTGGTGGTTAGGAAACTCTCAGAAGTGGTAGGAGATTTCATTTCTAATTCGGGCTGTGAATTAGTGTATTTCATAATTCACTTCTGGTTCTTTTTCTTATTCCTATCTCTGCTGGCCCTTTCACTTTTTTTTATGTATTCAATCTCTTTTTCTCTGCCTTTCGTCATATAACTCTTTGCTTTTCTTTATTCTTCTCCTCCTTGATCTTCTTTCATAAAATCTATATATAGGGGGCTAGTTTTGTTTGGGCCCAACTTTACGAAGTGTTTTCCTGTATCTTGGCATGTCCTGACATGTTGTTTACAGATGTTAAAAAAAAAAAGAACAGCACTTTAAACTCAGTGCGCTCCTGCACAGAGCCCAGCACATGGCCAGAAGAGGCATTTTATTAGTTGGACCCAGCTCGCCCAAAGTCTGTATAGATTGGGAGCTTTAGTGGGGCTTTTTTTGTGCTTTAATCTAATAGCTGATTGAGTGTTACTATGGCCCAGGTGGGAAGCACAGGGCAGTTACATGACTCAACTATTAGTCCAGTCAAGTGCATAATCAAATTGAAAACTTCATCCATCCCCTCTGCTGGCTGTCCAGTGAACTATGTGGAACAAGAGGTAGGTCTCAGATCAGTTACTAGTTGACATCTACCCCCCCTCACAGCTGAGTTGGCCCTTGGTTCTTGACAATCTCAGCAGAGGTCAAGAACTAAATGAACAGAAATTGAACTACCCTTTCTTTTTTTTTTTCCAATGGTATGCCCCTGTGATGGACGTTTCTCCCCATAAACTCTGCTGTGTGACAATTTGGTTAGGATGGGCCCAGCAGAGGATACACACCTTACCCTATCTCTTTAGGTAACCTGAGCTAAATACACTCCTGAGGGAGGGGGGAAACCTGCTCCCTCTGCCTACATGACTGGCATCACATACCTGGGTGAGGGGCTTGTTCCCTGGGGAGCTAGGAACTTCCAGTCTGCCTAGCAACTAGTGATGCATTTCAAATTGGTTGGCTGACAGCCAACAGGTGCTAGCCTCTATTGGACCAGGTAAATGAGGTCACAAGGGCTATATAAGTTAAGGGCTGCCCAGGAGGAGGGGGCAGTAGCCATGAGGAAGACTCAGAGAGAGAGGAGGGCTGAACCATCTGAAACTTGCTCTCTCTCTCAAACTCATGATCAAGGAACTGCCTGCCTCCAGAGGGAATCTCCACCTGCCTCTGGATGATATTTGTGAGTAAGCTACCTGAGTTCTAACTAGATATATAGCTTGCAGTAACTCAGATGTGTGATCAAAGGCTACCCAGATATGGGAGTTTGCTCTATGGGATTTCTCTAATATTGCTCTACCCTGGTCCCTAGTCCAATGCTACCCCTTGTAACCAATAAAGTTCTCCTTTGTACCTAGTGTGGGAGACGTATTGGGAGTGGGTCTAGATTATGCCATGGGGTCCTCTTGCTTTGGCTACTTGTGCTTCTGACTGAGGGAAGCATCCCAAGTTCTTGAAGTGAATCAAGTACCTTTGAGGGCTACTAGACCTGTGTTTCCCAGTGTGTGCAGAGCCAGAATCAAGCCCAGCCATGGGTAGTGGCAGTGTTACCCCCAGGCTAGTGGGTGTGCTCCCACTAGGAAAGGGGTTGCTCAGATGTGAGGCGCCCCCAGGGAGTCACACAGAGCCTGGAAGGTGGTTGGGCACAGTGAGATGGGTGGCTCAATGCAGAAGTGCCCCCTGCTGGCCTGCCACAGCCCCCATGATCAGAGTAGTAGCACCTTAGTAGAACAGTATACCGCATATTCTTAGGGATATAATATAATAGGGGCCAGATACAGACATACTCTTACCAGTGCAATGATTGGAAACTGGTCTATACCTGTAATGGAACAGAAGTTCATCCCCCAAAAAAATGGTTTATACCTGTAACAGAACAGAAGTTCAGCATATATACACTAGTTTAAAAATGATGGAACCCAGTCTAAGATTTGCTCCCCCTGACCCTCCCCAAGACAAAAGCGTATTCTGTTCACTACTGATCTAAACTATGCTGGTTACAGAAAACTGCATAACTTCGATTGATTTCCTCTTGGGCTTTTTGAATGTCTGCACCTAACCAGGAAGGACAGCTTGTACTACTGTCCTATTTGCATCTGTTCTGTAGAGGTGTAAGGGACCATCAGCACAGCACCTTTTCACTAATACTAACATTTTAAAATGTAAATAAAAATGCTGCAGCGCTATAACTCCTGGTTCCTGCATGAAATGTAGTCAGTCTTCCAAGGCATGATTTAACCACATATGATAAGAGCTCCTTTTGAAAATTAACAGGATTGGTGAAATCATCAGTATAAAAGCCCCCCTCTTCCTAGAATCCCCCTGATTTGGTTAAAGTTTGCCATGTTAAGCTAATATCTTACACTTGCAAATCAGTGAACTGTAGAGCTGAAATACAGCTGCTGTTAAATGAGATTTCTGTGAGAATATTACATCCAACAAACAATTGAGCATAGGTTTTAAGGAACCACTTACATGTCCAGCTGTTATCATACGATGCCTGTTGAAATATCACTTATATCCTAGCAGTGGTTACCTTAAAACAGTTCATCTCCTGCAATCCAGATATTAATCTCTTTTTTGTCAGTGCCTGCTCTAATTTAACTGTGCTAAATTAGTATTGTTACTTTCTCCAGTAATAGATTTTCATGATACACAACCACTCAAAACTGCAATAGGAAAATGGGAGAAAGAGTTTATAGGAACTTTTTCTTGTCAAGATGACAATCAGAACCTGTTGCAGTGGGATCAAGAGAAATCTACACAGAGCATAATGCTGGGGTGAGGGTGCCTATAACTTCTTAGTAGTGTAAAATCTAAGAGTCCATCCAAATGGGAACGAAAACTCCTCTGAAAAATGAGCAGCCAAATGAGGAGACTTCTTCACAGATTTCTAGCCCTTTTATAGATCTTTTGTGGCTCTTTGGCTTGACTGATTCAGTGAGGATACAACTCATATAAGGTATTATAGGGCCATAGCTGTGCTTGGCTGTCAGAAGCCACGGTATCTGGGTGCACCTTAGTTCAGTCATGAGGCTCTTTTAAATGGTACCAGAGGACAAAGTAACCATTAGCTGTCACCAGATCATGTTCTTGGAATATGAAAATGGAGTACACCCTTTATGACTCCTCCTCAGGGCCAGAAGAATAAGACTCTTTCTTATTGTCTATATAAGAAGTTCTTGTCTCTTATCTCTAACTTGTAAGATTGCCTGGATGGGCAGCAGCTACAATTCCATCTCTTCTCCAGAGGATTTCCTGTCCTTGTGGGTAAATTACTTTAAAGCTGAATTTTTAATAGAAAAGATGCTTCCTTTCCACAGGCAGGGTGACAATTTTAGGATTTAGGACAGACATAACCAGATGAAACTGCAAGAGGAATATAAGCGAAAAGTGCATAAAACTTGAACAGAAACACTTGACTGGTATGACATGATTAGTAACCTTAATTCTGTGAAAATTAGAATCTTGACTACAACGAGAACTTTGAAGACTTGATGTTTTGATCTATAAAAGCAGTATCCCCAACAGGACAGATCCATGAACATCATGGTGGGAGGATACTTCAATACATACAGAGGAGGTCGCTAAATGAATCCCCCAAACTAACTCTCTTTTCTGTATTAAGCACAAGTAGCCGAGCCAAGAGGACCCCAAGGCATACTAAGGAGATAGTAATGCTTGCCTCCCATCTTACTACTCATCCTACCCTGCTGCAGTTGACCCTTGAGATTGGATGATGACATAGCCCAAAGCATGAATGTTTCATGTTAATGATGGAAGGCGCATCAGTCCACCTTGTCCTCACAAGGTGGGAATTTACTAACAGGGTTCAGGGCTAGAAAGCTAAGGAGCATACCTGATGCAAGAACAGCAGACTCATCAAGCTGGTCTCTTCTGTTGGGGAGTAAATATTTACTCATAGGGGAAAACATGGGAAGGGACTTCTCAGCGTGACCTTTAGGGGAACATGGGAATATGCTACTCATTAATTAGATTTTTCATACAACTGAGCATTGTCTTTCTTTTTTGTCCTCTTCAAAGCCTTTTCCAGCAGGCTTTGCTCACACCTCACTTTTCCCTGGATTCCTAATGATATTAATGCAGTAATGAAAACTGTTGTTGGGTTGTGTGTGTTTCTTTTCTGAAAAATCAATATCATACTAAGTATTGAAGAAGCATTAATAAACTCTATATAGAGTTGAATAATTCTTAAACTTGTTAAGGGAATGCTTGTGCAAAATGAATAAAATTGCAAGAAAATAATTAAGTAGCTTCCAAAGAAGCTGCTTTGCCTCCAAGAGGAAATCTAAGGCAGAGTTGAGCATTTATGTTATAACATGAGATTTCTCAAGGTTATTGGCATCACTGGTGTTTTGAACTGCATGGTGTTTTGAACTGCATAGTGCCATGAGCCCAACTATTGTTGTTTAAACATGGGAACAGAACATTGAAAATATAATTTGATTGTTTTTTCTCCTCTGAATTTTTTAGTTTTATTGCAGGATAGTTTTTATGTTCAGTTTCATTACTGAGACAGTTTAGTATCTTCAATGTTTTGCAGACAACTGGCCATGTTTATTGCCCATGTAACTCCATTGAAATCAATAGGTATACACCACTGATTAATTTGGCACATTTTATGTGCATAATTTGGCTGTACTTTGGAAGGCTTGTATATTAATACATTTAGGAGCATAGACAACAAACATTAAGTGGAGATGATGGGTTCAGTGTTTTTCATTCAGGCAAAATTCCCTGTTTAATTCCTAATAGTGGTATGTTAGCCTAACAATGAGAGAATCTGAGGTGACGGTGTGGGAAGAACATACTTGATCATCTGCACGCAGGCCCTGGCATTGCCAGATTCTGTGCTCCACAAAGCCTTCAGCAGTCACATACTCTCCTCAGTCAGTAATGGAACTCCTAAAAAAGCCAATCAGCATTGCATGTATGGTATTGAAAAAAGAGTTTATTCATTAATATTTAATCCCTGCACTCTTGATGACCTCCAGTGCAGTTGCCTTGCCTAAGTGGCTCCACTATGAAGTGGAAATAGCACAATGTTATTGTAAACCCATAGTGAGTCAGTGAGGGAGTAGAGTTGATTTGTATTTTACTCTTTGCAGGAATGACAGTGAAGATCTCAATATTTTCCTCTCTGGAGGTGTCAGTTTAAAATTATGTTCTGCCTCTCTCACTTCTGGTTACAATGGAGCTTTGTATAAAGCGTGTAGAGGCTAGAAGACAAGTGCTTGGATATCTGAAAGAAAAAGAAACCTTTAAAAAACCTGGGTGGGGTTCCCCTTTATATTTTGTATTCTAATTTTTCCTATGGCACCATCCACCTCTGCACTGACCTGCATAATAATACTCATCCATGCTTCCTGCCTCTCCCAGGACTTCCTGTTGGCTCCTCCTAGGATTTATTAAGGCAATCTGAGGCTCTAGGTACATCTTGGCTAAGCCCCTGTCCTTTTGACCCAGCCAATACTTGTTTGATGGCACTTCTATCACAGAGAGAGACTTAGGCAGGTGCATGGATGTTTGCTGGTCTTCTGAGGTATTGGGCCTCCTTCCTTGAGAACAGCAGAGATGGCAGCTGGTACACCTTCTTCCTCTGAGGAAGCAGCGGCGGCACCCAAAGATCCCAAGTACTTAGCACAGCTGCTGGTGTGTACCAGTGTGGATGTGCAGGTCTGAGCTGCTTCACTTCCCTCCTTTTATGCACCCATATACTTTGGGGGTGATGATGGCATGCTCAGAGTGATGCATCTTGGGGTTAACATCCTATCAAGATGAAATGGGCCAATTCCTTAATTGCTTGTGTCACACTTTTTTCAAGCCTTTCTTAAGTATAAGAACTGAACATATTCTTTCTAGAAAAGCTAAATTCTAATATCATCCCAAGAATCCAGGGGCTGGAGATTTATGCACAAACTTATATCTTGTATTGAAGCTGATCTATCTTTTCCCATCAACCATGCTCCATTATAATGATCTGCTTAGTTTGGGGCACTTTAAGAACAAATACAGTTCCACCTTTTGTGGTCTTGAAAATCTGACTGCAGAAATCAATGCTGATACAGAGAAGACTTTGCTTGTGGTGATATAATAATGGGAATTGCTCTGCTATGTATCTATGGAGGCACTTTAAAGACCGCTTTGTGCTATAAATATTGCTTTGCAATGTAGGAAATATTTTTAATTAATAGAAATACAAGTGCATTTTTTAAAAAAAATCTGTTTAACACTGTTTTGACTATAGTGCTATAAAATAGATATAGAGAGACTTAGTGGGGCCTATTTAAGATATTTCCTTAAGGAGCAATGGTGCAATACACCATATATGACATTCAAATATCTGTAACAGGGTTTAGCTCCAGGAGTGGCTGTGATGCCCCTGGAGACCCCCTCTGCCCTTGCCTCCTTGGCCTTATGTGGACTATGTCCCTTTCACTTCACCTGTCATGCCCTGATGAAATGATACTTTTAGGAAAGAGAGGCTCCCCTAGGACTCCCCAAGTCAGATCTCATAAACACAGGTGTCTGTGCTCATTGCCTTAAGTGTTAATTACATGGCTCCAACTGCCCCTTACACCACACCCATGCTTTGCTTTGTGGATGATACTCATTTCTGCTAACACACACTCTCCCTGAGCTACAGGCTCCCAGCCCCAGTCCTTCCCCTGCTTGGGCTACAGGCTTCTTGGCCCCCTCAGTCTCTGGCTGTGACCCCCGGTCTTTGGTCCCTCTCTCTGGGCCCTGGCTCTGCTCCTGGGCCAGCTGAGACTCATGGGCTTCTCCAGCCCCACCAGTCTCTGCCTGTGGCCTTCCTTGGCTTTCAGTCCATTTTCGGGTCCTAGCTTTGCTCCTGAGGTGGAGAGACCTCTGGGCTCTCTAGCCCTGCTGACACATGCCATTTCCTGGACTGTAAACCTCCAAGCTCTCTGGCCCCTCTTCCCCTTCTGGGCTAGCTGGGATCTCCTTACTTCCCTTTAGAGCTTTAATGTCTAGTTGCTGTTACCAAGACCATGCCGTGTGGGGAGGCTGTTCTGATATGCTGTAATTAGAGAGCATTGGAGCAGACTTGATTAATTGAGTCCAGCAGCCTCCACGTGGTTTAAGATGGTGGCAGAGGTGCTTTAACTAAAACTTGTTTGAGCTTTAGTTAAAAGCATTCCTGCTGCCATTTTGAAGTGCTGCTGATAAAGCACCATCAAGTCTAATCTTTGGAGATCCAGGATGAGAGCCTTATCTACATTGTGGAAGTGTTTGGGAGTTAATCTGTCCTTTTTTTGCATCAAAGACAGCTTATAGCTGTGACCCTTTATATAAGCATTACTGTTAGCAGTATTGCCGAATAATCATTGGATTACTTGTGCTATTTCAGACTTCTGGCCTTTTTCAGACTTTAAACTTCAGGTTAAATGTTCAGAACGTGGCCTGCTTGCTGTGCCTGGTTACAGAGCATTTCAATCTTAAATTAAAAGATTGGGTTCTTGAATACTTTCCTTTTTTCTTGTATTTTAGTTTGCGAGGTTTTTTTATGGTCCAGTTGTGAGAGTGAAAAACTCTTGCTCACCATTAAGCAAGGTTGCACAGTTTGAGCAAACCCTGGTTCTGTACATTGGCTGTGGCTCTCAGCCTTTCTAATCCTATGGCCCATTTCCACCCACCTCCAGCTGTGGGCCTAAACCTATTTCCCTCATGGTCCTCTTACCATGCATGTTGCACTTAGGTTAGCTCTGCACATGCTAGCTACGTCCACATGGTGCTGCACCTGGAGTAATTAGCTCAGTCTTGCAGGTGGGCTAATTAGGTCTTCTGAAGCACCACTTGAAGGAGGCTCTGCTGCTTCTATTGGGAGGTAGCACATATGGAGGAGCCTAGTATCCAACTATATTAATTCCAACTTCAATTAATGGCTTTAAGCTACTGAGTTTCTCTTTTTTTTCAATTTAAAGACTTGTTTAGTAGAAGGGGAACCTCAGTGCATGTTTATGGTTTCCACAAGGAGTTATACACTTGGCATTTAGAGCCTTTTAGTGAATTAATAGTCTCTTTTTATGTGATAAATAACAAAACACAAAAACACAAGGGAAGACAGTTAAATCATGCTGTAATCTGGCATCCACAAAGTTCTTTTGCTTGATAATTTCCAGCAGGGCCTGACCTTTCTTCTCTCATCATACATGTTAGTATACCATTCCTTTTTATGAAACCTCATTGCCACAATAGTGACTCCATAAGGCACAGACAAAGAACAAGTCACCAGCAGTCACTTTCAGCTCCTTCATATTTTTCCAGTTAATCTAATTTATTTCAAGGAACACTTTTCCCTGTTTGCATACTGCATGTCTTCCACTTGATGTTTGGTCTCTCTCTACTGTATTTTGGGCTTGCTTCATTCTGGTTTATGCTGCTACTATATATGATAAGGTCATGCTTCCTGCGATGGGATTCTCTGGATAGTAAAGCTGAGGAGAATGTTTTTCTTGGTACAGTTCAGTGGGATAAGGATTACTTTAATCCCTTTGACCTATTGGGAATTGTATTGGTAAAAAAGGCTCCCAAAAGAGCTTTTCACTTATTTTAAAAGCTATATTTAAAGACCTACGTTCCTCTAGTACCAGTAACTTTCTTCTTCCTTTCTGCCTCTGACAATTGCACTAGGAGAGCAGAATGTCTCTTACAGAACCTTTGAATAGATTTTGCTGCTTCAACATTATAGTTCATGCTATCCCTTTGATTCACACCACTGGGGAATAATAACAGCAGGGAACAGCAAGGAAATAAACAAAAAATGTAATAGAATTTAAAACAAACTGGCCAAATATCTGGTAAGTCTGAGTAAAAACAAAGTGTTGAGCTTCCCAAGAAAGTACATGACATGTAATGCCAGTGGGCATCAGGCAGCGGGATGCATAGACAGTGGTAGGCCCAATTGCCTTCTGTTTCCATGTCAAACTGACAAGCCATTAAATGGAGCTCTCTTAATTTGTTCTTCTATCCATTGGTACTGCACAAACATATGGCAATTAGCCATTAGGCATGGTGTTTGCAATGTGGCTATGCAAACTCTGCATAGTCTCGTTGCAGTTAGTGGGACCCATTAAGGTGGATAGGATTTTTCCCTTTAAATTATTTTTGTTGGTCTTTCAGGGAAAGCCACAGGAATGAGGGCTCAAGTAGACAATTTATGGGACATCTTCCTTATGAAGACACCTCTTCAAATAATTCTGTTGGGCTGTTGGGCTTTGCCTCAACCATGAAGCTATTTCCAAAGGACTGTAGTCCAGATCCATTTAAATAGAATCCAGCAATAGCTTAGCAATAGCTTTGTTTCCTGTCCTTATGCTTAGCAGTATGTAATGGCCAGACAAAGATGTAATGGCCAGCAGCTGTACCCAGGGCCACCTTCAAGGAGGGCAATCCTCCACTGAGGGGGAGCAGTGCCAATGCAACACAGTCCAGGTGCCTTCCCAAATGGAAACCAGACTTTCAGACAGGTTGAAAGCTTGGCAGTAAACTCAAGTGAAGGGTCCTGCTCACATGTTCCACTGTGAGGTTAAGCTGGGAAAATTATGTGTGGTGTCTTTTTCTTAAGACTCTTCTACATGTTATATTTATTATGCAATTACCTGGTTAATTGTGCAATAAATTTAGACTGGCTATACATACAAATTAACTATGGTGCCTTAAATAGGTTCAACCAGCTCTAAAGTTATTGCTCAAAAATGTGGAATAAGTCTCCTCAGCTGTGGGACTTCTGGCCCTGGTTGTGCTACATGTAGGGCACAGTCAGGGTCAAGAGCCCCTCAGCTGAGGGGACTTGCAGTTTAAGCAGGGCCAGGCAGCCCTTGCACTGTAGCACCCTTATACCCCAGCCAGCCCCACTCGCATGTGTTTTGGTGCATGTAACTACTGTGCTGAAGGTTAGTATGTGTCCTGGACAGTACTATCCTAGTGTAGATAATAAATTTACTGCATCTTAATACAGGCAATGTAATGCCTGTGTTGGTAATGCTTTACTACAGAGTTTACAATTGTAAATGGTAATGCTTTACTACAGAGCTAATAAGTCAGCTCCACAGTAAAGTACATGTATAGATGCACTCACTGGGTGTGTCCAGACAAGTGTGGATGTTTGTTTCCCCATGGACAAGTAGCAGCCGCACACCTTGTGCCGCTCCTACTTGTTTCTGGGGCACACCCATGCCCCATGCACTCTGGCTCATGGCAGGTTACCTCAGGTGTTGTAGGGGAGGCTGGGGTCAGCAGCTGTGGCTTACCTGGGATCCTGGGGGCCTCCTGGAGCTGCATCCATGGCAGAAAGCCTTGCCAGCCGCCAGAGCATGGCTCTGCCCGGCCAGGCTCTGGTTTTGGGCAGCGCATGCTGCCACCACCTGCACTGCCCTGATTTCTTTGCTGTGGGTTTTTGACACCTGGATCTCCCAGGGCCATAAAACCTCCCTACACTGAAAAGTAGCACCACAGGAAATGCCTGCATGTGTTGCAGCACCTCATACCACACATCTGCACTTGTCTGGATGTAGCCACAATGTTTTCCTTTGGCTAGTTGTGCACTTGTGTGCGTGTGTGTGTGCATGTGTGTGTTGCTGCGCATGTGTATATATGAATAAGCTTTCCCAGATCCCATTGGCTGAACCTCAAAACAGTATTTGCATTGAGGCTTAATAAACCCGGCTGAGTCCTCTTAATGTGGGTTTCACAAGCCAGACCTCAGCAAGGTCTTTATTTAAAGAAGGGCAGTAGGCTTTCTGTTGCTTTCTCTTGAAGGTATCGCTTATGTGGGTGGCTTGACCTCCTTCCTTCCTTCCCCCCTGCAATTTGTGTCTTGTTTTAGCTGAGCTAGTTTGTTCATGCTTAAATATTACAGAATGCGTGGGATTTGCAGAATTTGTTTTAAATCCTATGTGGAACAGCACAGGGGGCACTTGGTAGAAGAATGATTAATATTGCTTAATTAACCAGTATTCATTTAAGTAACTCGTTTTGCAGTGCAGTATGTCTCCTGGGTTCCTTGTTTCATACAGTATGCTCTCCTTTGATTTTTGTAAATCTTTGAATGATTTTATTAAAATAGTGGTTTTCGTTTTATGGTTGTCTTGGAGGTGTCCTCCACAAGGAAATCTTCTCTTTTTTCTTTTTGTTCAGTCATATTTTTCTTTCTTGCCCAAATTAATGAGGTCAAGCTTGACAGTATTTTTCCTCTTTACAGTGTCTATGAACATTTTAATTTTTCAATACTAACAAAACCTGTCCCAGCAGTCATTTTTTCCTCCTCTATAACTTATGAAAACACAACCCTTATAAGACTTCTTCATTATTGGTTTTTGCCAAGTGATCAATTCTGATATAAAATGGTTTAAAAAGAAGAAACATTTTCTGGTGGCTTTTCATGGCAGATTTCACTATCTCATCAGATAATTTACATCCAAAAGAGGTGGTCTTACTTCTTTAGTTTATGTGCCTACTTCTCTGTTCAGCACTATTAAGCCAAATGTAATCTCCTTCCCACAGAGAAAACTAGTGGTACTTCTCTTTTAGTATTTTAATTAGAAGTGCAGGATTATGAAACTCCACTTACATGCCATTTTATTTATGCCAGAGGAATTAATGTCATGTCTTTTTGTTTCCTTTTACCCAAAGTAAGAGACATGAGGATAATTGCCCCATATTGAAGCCCTTTCCTCAATTTTTCTTTTCTATGAAAGGAAAGCATGCTGCTTAGACAGAATTTAGTGTCTGATATTTCATCCCTGTTCTGATGGTCAGCTTCTTATATTTAGTTCACAGCCAAATGCACTGTAGATATTTAACAAATGGAAGAAAAATAGTATAGAATAGATTTCCTTTCTTGCATCACTGAAATGCTGAAGGCTTTTGAAACCAAATGTCTG
This sequence comes from Caiman crocodilus, assembly GCA_030014935.1. Taxonomy (NCBI): domain Eukaryota; kingdom Metazoa; phylum Chordata; order Crocodylia; family Alligatoridae; genus Caiman; species Caiman crocodilus. The sequence continues at coordinate 31,896,021 of JAGPOW010002791.1, forward strand.
TTGACTCTGTAATGAAACTAAGAGTAAGTTATTGAGCCAGATAGGTGGAAAGTCAGCACTAGCGTTCTGGTATGATTCTGTGAAATAAAATCTATAGTCCTTTATTTTCTTCTTTGAGATAAGACATCTCTAAAAAAGAAAAGAAGTCTTCAGACAACATGGAATATGTATGGAGTCTTTCACTTCTTTCTCTGATGCCACTGTAGTTTAGTCAATAGTGATTAAAAGAGATTACTTCTTTGCTAACTTTTTATTTGTAGGAGAATGAGTTGGTGGCTTGCATTCACTTTCTAATGAATATATGTCTGTGATTAAAAAAACAGATGCTGTTATTGGGCACATTTGTGTTCGCCGTTTCAGCAGAGCGGGCACTGATTAATGAGGAAAGAACTTCCGTTTTTGGGAATCCTCTGATTTGGGGAATTTTACTTGTTTCTCACTGATAACGTGGGTCAAGCTTTTTCTGTGCTAGCATATTTGGGTACCTTATTATAGACTAGGGATGGGCTGACCTGAAATTCTAACTAGGGTTTAAACACTGAAGGGATAGAAAATTCTGACATCATGTTCTGTGAATAAATGGACATTTCAGTATTGTCAGCCCAGATCTCTCCTTCCCCTGTAATTCTGTGGCCTTAACCTCACCTGGGTTGCCTTTCTTCTGGGTTCTTCCCAGAATCCCAGTATTTAAAAAACAGGCATGTAAACCCTTGCTGTGAATTATTTTAAAACATAAACTAAAAATATAATCTGAAGCAAGCTTAGATGGGCTTAATCACCATGGTTAAACATCTGAACTGAGATATAATTTTAGTATTAGGAATAATGGGATATAAATTTAGTTTTAGGAAAAAGAAATGTCATGGCCAGACTACAAAAATAGTAAAAATGTATCTCTCTCTTTATTTCTAGATCTTCAGACGAGCTGACAAAAATGGTAAGTCTTCATATTCATATACATTTGTTTTGTTTTGGTTTTAACTGAGCTGGCACCGTTGTTTTCTATGGACAGTTGCATCTATTTTTTCCCTTGAATCTCATCCATCATCTGTGACCTTAAGGAAGAAATATGGTTTACTACTTTAAGAAGATCTATTTTTTTGCTTATTCTGTAAATCTGATATTCTTACAACCAACATAATGTTAACATGCAAGTCCCAACAAGTAAATGTGTTTCTTAAGGAATTGGCCATGCAGTGAGGACGGCAGTGTTCTGTAAACTATCTGAGTCCTGATGGACCATAAACCAGCTGTTTGAGAGAGTAATGGATGGTTCATTTGTAGCTGGTCATCTTTTCCAATTATGCTCTGTCCCTTGTGTAAAGTAGTTCAAAGATTAGTAATCATTCAGTGCATTAAAGACTGATAGGTATTTATTTCAAGTCTTTTATAACTTGGGAAGTAATGGGGATTTTGTTGCATTGGAATGTATTTTGAATTTATTCCCATAGGAAAGTACATGATTGAATAGCAAAGTCAAATATTGGCCTCAGGCATCAATTTCATCAGATGATATTGTATTCCTAAATGAAATAATTGTTCTGTTTGGACAGTGAGTGTCTCAACTAAGAATAGAGATATTCCACTTTGTTGTGGGCTTAAGGTTGCTGGAGTTTAAAGGTATTGCAAAAGTGAAATTTTCAGTGTTAGGGAAAGGAAGATGCAGGTCTTATCCCAGAAAATCAAGGCACTTGGATTCAGATTTCTAAATCCTAAGAATTAATCTACTGAACAATGAGTGCTGACATGGGCAACTGGTGCCTCCTGAGTCAGGGCGGGCACATGTCCCCTCAGCAGCCAGTCAGGGACCGGTGGGGGTCCCCCCCACAGCTGATCCTGCTGACTGGGGGGCAGGGGAGCCCCCTTTGGCCATTCCCACTAACTGGCACTTCTAGGCATGCTGCTGACACTTCTGGGTGAGTGCGATCAGCCGTGGGGGGACCGCAGGGATCGCTTCTCCTGGTGCCCCCACTTCCCAGCCAGTGCTTTCGGGAGGGGCCCCCTGCCAGGGAACACTGGCTGCCAGGGGGTGCACCAGCACTCTCGGGGTGCATGTGCACCCCCGTGCTTCCCCTATGCATCATCACTGAGTGCTGAAGAAATAGGTTCTGAATAAAATGCTGAAGGAATAGGTTCTGCATAAAAACCTGCCACATTTATGGAAGATTTATTAAACCAGTGGGTAGAATTTCCTGTTTCATAGGAAGATAAAGAAAGTCTGTCTTCCCCTCCTTGTGGATGGGATTTTTAGGAAGATGCTCTGATCCCAAAAAGGGCTGAAAATGTCAACAACGCTCTGACCCTGAAGGACTGATAATGGACAGCATGGACCAATAGATATGTTCCACACCCATATTTCAGTCTCTCCTTTACATGGTATGTCTCTCGTGAGCTTCTGCAGAGCTTTATTTAAAAGTGGATTTAAGTGGAAGAGGAATATAGACTCAAGTGTTGTGTTTTTGGATCCACTGGACTTAGAGGGATATCCTCAGAGTGAGAGGGAGGCCTTCCAATCTCAGGCAGTTTGATTAGCTTCTGCTTGGGAAGGAGGGTTTCCTCTATGATCTTTTACTGGCCCATTTTATATCTGGCTAATTCCAAGTCCTATTGTTTTGTAAAAGCAATATGGTACTCAAGTTTATCTCATTTAGAGCTAGCTTGGGCATCTTTATGCCATGCTATTGCCTGCAATATAGAGGTACTATATGAAAAATAAGGTTGTGTGACTTTTTGCTGAAAAAGAGAAAGAGGGTTAAAAATTATAGTTAAGTCAGAACCTAGGCTGGGGGTGTAAACAATAGGAAAAAAACACATTTGCATTCTTGACCCTTGAAATCTCATGCTTCACAGCTGCATAAACATTTTACTGTTTCATAGTAGGGTTACTCTGATGAAATATTAGATGGTTCCTTTCCTTTTTCATGTTCTTGTGATAAGATGTGTAGCAGAATTTGCAGAATCATTGGAATATGATAGGGCCACGCTATTAGCACTTCTGCTATGGCCTCAAGATTGCAACTGTAATGCATGCACAACCCTGGCCTCCATATTAGACAGTATTGCTCTAAGATATTGCTTTGAGCAGTTTAGCTTTCACCTGTATTAAATTGTGAGTGTAATATTGCCTTGAGACCAAGCAAGTATAGAGTAATACTATTATCTCATTGGAATTTTACCTGGGGGTAAAGGAGGAAAATGTCTTGACAGTAACAAATGCAATAAGTTGTGGGTTTTTTAAATTAAATCTTGCACGTGGATAGCAGTTGTTTTGAACCAGAAAAGCATGATCATTTCAATGATAGCTATATTTTCCCTCTAATTCAATATCTTGATTAAAGGTACTGGATCAGATTCCATGTTCAGTTACTGCTGGACCATTTTGGTGAGGTTTATGGAGTTCAGGTTTACACTCTAAAAATTGCTGCTGGCTATGAGTCCTTTCCTTCTAGTTGCACTACAATCATCAGCTAACTTTCAAAGAGAAAAAGGGTCATAACTCTTACTTATGCAAAATAGTGTAGTTATAGAACAGCAATTACCTCAGTAATATGTGATATCCCATTAAGCAGGATTAAATAAATGGGTTCCATATCCTGATTTTTCTAAATTTAGATGATTAATTTTCAGATCTAATCACTTACCTATTTTACCAGATGCTGGCTTCAGGCTTTGTTTTAATCTTAACTAACAAAGCAGCTTGATATTTAGGTGTACCAGGATCCTTTGGTTCTGAAAAGGCACAAAACATTTTATTAGCCCTCTCTCTGAAGAATGCAAGCATAACAGCTGGATATTATCTTTCTTTACCTTGCAGCATTTCACAAGGAATGTACTACCTTTGTGGTGGGGGGAAGTAGACTTGTCTTTGTCTAGCCAGGCACAGGAAGCAAAATTCTAGTTACCTGGTGCAAGGAGCCATGTGCTAGTGCATATCTCATCCTGTTGTAAATATAGAAATGAATGGTATTTAGTAGGCATAAATGACTGAAAAAATCGCATTCCGTAAACACTGATTTCCTATGATCTATTGTATTGTTAAGTTATATACAGAGAAGGAAGATTTTCATTAATATCTGCTGCATCCAGAAAGCTGATCATTTTACCCATTCAGTGATGTGTTGGATTTATGCCCCATATAGAGTGTTTGGGCTGTAAACTTTAAGGCAATTTTAAAATAAGTTTGGAAACAGAATGTGCTGTTGGGGCTCTATCATTGTGTATCAGTGTTCTTAAAGGTCAAATATCAACTTCCAGAAACAGACCCCCTTTCATCGTTTCCTTTGGCTGACGAAATTTACCTGTATTATTGAAACCTGACTGATGAGTCCATTTGCACAGTTTTGCAATATACTCAGTTACTGATGAAAGGCAAAGGCTTTTGCTCCAATACTTTAGCAGAATAAAGATCAAACACAGCATCTCCATTAGCTAGAATAATTAGTTTGTTTCTCTCTCTCTCTCTCTCTCTCCCTCTCTCTCTCTCTCTCTCTCCTTTTTTAATTCAGTGAAGCACTATCCCCCCTCCTCTGGCATCCCAAATTCTCTACAGCCGCTTGGATGGTATTTTTTCCTTTTATTAGAATTAGTGATCTATAAATATAAGCTTGTATCATCTAGATATTACTTTGTCTCAAGAAGAAAAGAGCAAGCAATTAGGATATGACAGGACTTTTAAAAAGCATTTTCATGTATACTTCTTCTGAAGTAGAAAAAAATGCTACTGTTTGAGAGAAGAGACACAGGTAAACTGCTTTTTAATGGTGTCTGTGTGCAATTTCTGCATACCATTTAGAAAAATAAAGAGCTGAATTTGCAAATGCTGTTTGTGACTGCGTCAGCTGTCTTCTGTAAGAGCTTTGTCTGTCTGCTCCTCTCCTATAAAATATGGTAACATGAGCCTATTTCATTTACAGGTTAAGTTGTCCCGATTTAACTCCCACTAGTTACAGAATGGGAGTGGGCATCTAAAACAGTTGCCACAGAATGGGCAAGTCTTCTGTTAGCCTCCTGCCTTTTAAAACAGTTTAATTGTTATATTTGTCTATATCCTAACTCTGTTTATGTGTATAAAATATCCATTGCCTCTCAGTTGCCTCTTGTAATCTAATTAAGAACCATTTTATGTAGTATGCTTCATTTGATCACCAAACTAATCTGTGCTGCATTGTGCATCAACATGGAGAGGATTTTGGCACTTGATATCCCTTTTATCCATGTCTGCTGTTGATATCTCAGGTTTTTAATGAAGCCAGATTTGATTAACATTGCTGTATTCAAAACAGCTTTTGGCATGATGGGTTAGTGTAGATAAAGGGGACTAAGATTATACTTTACCAAAATAAACTGACACTGCCCCATACGTTGAATCAAGCATTTGGCAGTCTGTGCAAAGAAAGCTCCTGAAATTCAAAATGTAATTTTCATTTATAAAGGTGTAAAGAACCTACGTTTTGCCTTTTTAGCTTCTCCATCAATAAGCATTGGCTACAGGAAAGCAGATAGCTTTGAAAGGCAGTGTACTTTGTTTCTTATTGTAGATGGGGAGCAAGTTGTTCTGGGAAGATTGTTATAGCTGTTTAGGAGCTGTACCTTCAGAAGAACCGTCTTTATCCCTGTGTCTTGGGTAATGCAGCTGGACTAACAAGTTACCCTGTTTGCAGTCACGATAGGGAAAGTGAGCACAGATGTGTCATGTTTGTTCCCAAAGACTCCTGAAAGCTCTTGTTTCTTTCCAGCCAGCTCAGTGAGATTTTTCTCTTTTCAGAAAGGATAACTGTCTCCAGCTGTCATTGCTGCATAGGGGAAACAAGTTTTATTTTGAAAGAAACAACCAAGTTTTTCCCATCTTTCTCCCCAAATGGCCTTCTAAGATTCCCTCTGTTTGTGCTGTGTGCTTGCTGCCAGCTCCCTCAGATGTTCAGTCAGAAAGTTACAACTACAGGCCTGGGTTTTTTTCAAGTCTCATTTGCCTTTATCATCCCACATGTTGCCTAGTGGAGGCTGTGTACACAGTGAGACAGCTTTTGGTAATAAGCATTTCGCACAACATAACAAAACCTGTTAATAGTTCCCTGATTTCTACTTTATTGCTCATCAGCTGTAACATCTACTGTGAAAATATGTATTGTGCCATTTAATAGTGAAGTGTGCTGTCTTCTAACTTCCACTGTGGCACTGGAAAATTTAATCCTTAGAGGTGCTGAGCATCATTGATTCCAACAGAAATAAATTAAATTTTTGAGGCAGTTGCCCTCTCACAAGACTCTCTCATTGGGATTAGGCCTCTTGGGGTTTTTTTTCTCCCAAATAACCCATTTAATGTCACAATGAATACTTCAGGTAGGGAGTGAAAAAGGTACAGTATCTATATTTTAGTCATAAGTTCAAATCCAGCCTCAACTGGCAGAAGCTGCTATTTGTCATCTAGTAGGTATTGATGCTTAGATTGCATCATGATAGATTTTTTTAAAAATTAACTGTAATGAGTTTCCATTAGCTTCCACAGTGTGCTAGCTGATAGCCAAATGCATATAAAGGACAGAGTCCCTGCCCACAGAGGTCGCACTCTAAATTATAGCTGTTCAGCAATAATACCAGTGTCAGAGTGGGGCATGGAGACTAACATTTCTTCTTATAGGGGCAGAGGCATCCCTTTCCAAACAGATTGTAACAGGCAGCTGAATTCAGTATTCTGAAGCTTGCCATGCTAGTTTCTATCAGTGGTAAACCAGAAGACTCAACTAAACTTAGAGTAAAACCAGCTTATTCCCCTGATGTTTAGATTTTCCCTTTCTTATTGCTATTATTGTTAGCTATTTAATATCCTTCAGGTGTTCAGTTTCATTCATTCTTCCCCACTGACCAGTCTGCAACACGGGTCCTCTGCTTATCTCCATCCCTTAGACCAAACATGCCTGTATAAATGAACAAGCAGTAGCAATTCTAATTATTACTGTTTGATCTTTACCACATCCTGTTACATATTTTGGGCTTAATATTCCATGTGTACACAGCATGGTGTTATGGTGGCACATGTAAGTGCAAGATTCCCTGGCAATTGTATGATAAATTTACTGTGCTTCCCTATTAACTATTCTCTAACATTTACTTTACCACCTGTTGTCCCTGGGTGGTTCCTGTTCTGTGATGGCCTTCAAGTGAGCATTCTCCTGGGATGTCATAGCTACTGTGGAGCCCTGAATCTGACAAGAAGCAGCTCTGGAAAATGACAGGACAGTTGCATGTTTTGTATCATGTATTTAAATATCTAATAAGAATAATAGGCACTGGCACACTGGACAATTTGCAATATAATCTATGGCAGGGGTGGGGAGAAGGTGGTACTAAGTGTTCCAATTAGAACGTGAACCAGTACACCTATAGGCAACCAAAGGGTCTTATCCCCTTTGGCAGATCCCTAAATTTCTATGTTTCATGTTCTTCATCTGCTTAACAACATTATCTGTACTTCTCCACCTCACAGGGGCATTGAGAGGAGAAAGACAGACTAACTGCTCAGAAATTATGGTAATAGGGACCAGATAAGTGGTGCGATTGATGCTAAAGCAGAGATGGAAATAAATGACTTGATGTATGTGAAATTCACAGAGATGATTTAAGTTTTCACTGCAGACTGTGCTCTTATTCGGGATTTACATTATTATGACTGACAGCAAAGTCTAAGCATTTTTCTTGATAGGACAAATTGAATTTGTACTAGATACATAGATGTACTATATAGATGTACTTTTTTCCTCAGTAACTACCATGACAAGTCCCATTGCTATGCTTATTGTCACAAATTACTCTGAATTCTTTTTTAAGCCCTGCACCAATTTTAGATCTCACTGGGTAGGATGATGGCAAAGTGTGTATGAACCTGTTTTGTTTTCAGAGTTTGTTTTATAGCAAGCATTTCTATAATCCTTTAGTTATTTCTTGGCAGGTTATCATTTTTGTGGCAACACTTCCAGAGCTTTCTTTCTTTATGGCCAGCTGTCTTGTAGTCTCAAGAGAACATCTGTCAGTACTGTAGTGGCTGGCTTCAGCAGTTTTTCTGATTCATTTTCTTTTTGGCAGCTGGCTAGTTCTGTCACTCTCTTTCTTAATAACCCAGCACTTCCTGCACGGCTACTTTCCTCCCTTCACTGGGCTCACAATACTGCTAACATTCAATTCCTAAACAGGGTGAAATTTAACACCTTCTGTCTTACCAGGGGTGGCTGCTTCCACTTTTGCCTGTGCCCTGCTATTTTCATATGTGTTTTAACATGGGAGAGCTATTTGCCTTTTTCACACTGCCTTTCATAGATATAGCAAATTATTGTTCCATTTTTAGGGTACCAGCAATCTTCCTTATGGGGAAATACTCTTTTACAGCAGCCTTTAGGACTTAATGTCCCTTGAAAGAAGCATTTTAAAAGAGGCTAGATCTAAATTCTGTTCTTGCTGCCTGGGCATGAGATCTTTCCGATGTACTATACAGATCAGGAATTCTTTGGCATCTTCAGGAAAGTGGTTTTCTGATTAAAGTGACCCCTATTTAAATATGGCATCCTTAATAGACTACTTGTCAGCTTCAAAAAATTAACATATTTGATTCTTCAGGATCTGAAATCTAGCAAGTCTGATGTTCCATGTTCGGAAGCAAAAACCTCTGTGCCCATCCTGCAGCCCCAGAAACTGACACAGAGAGCAAGGGGGAGTTCCCAGTTTTATACAGAAAATCATAGGGGTTAGGGTCATAAGCCAATGGGCCAAAGGGAGGGAACAAGTAAAAGGTAAAGAAATATCAATACCGTAGCAAAAAGTACTCCGTACCTTAATTTTCTCCCTCCACAAATCCAGCAGTGTTCCTAAGCAGGCCTTTAGTCCTTAGACCACTCAAACAGCAGCCTGTAGCTGACTCCAGCTACTTCAGGCCATACTCCTGGCTGTCTGAGCCAGTGAGATCTCCAGCTGCTTTGTGTAGGGCTGACCAAGTTCCATGGTGCATGCTGTTCTCTCTTCTCCTTCTTCCAGCCTTAAGCTTCCTCTTCCTTTTTCCCTTGTCCCTCAGCCCCTGGGGGTTTTTTGTTTTGTTTTGGGGTTTTTTTTTGGAGTTGCAGTCTAAATTAACAGACATCACAGCTCTGCAGACTGCCCCTGGTTCCACCTGCTGTTACACACATTACATTCAGATTACACCTCTTTGCCAGAAAGCATCTGCTATCTGCTATAGCGCATGAAGGGAGACTCTTCAGGGACACTTCTGGTGTACCATGTGCTAACAAGGCATTTGCTTGAAGCTGTCTTCGTTTTGTCCAAATATTCAGAAATATTTTTCTTTCCTATCCCTTTATAGTAACTGAACTGCAGAAATACTTCATTCTGATTCCTTCTGGTTTATTTCTCTCCTCTTTCTTAAAACATGTCAATGCCACTTTATGTCAGGAAAAAGTGACAGAGGAGTAAAAAATGGAAGCTGTGGGATCCTGGAGCATACAAAAAGCAATCTGTTTGTTGGAACTCTACTGGTTTTTACAGTGATTCCTGTAAAAGCACAGAGGAATGACTTGGAAGAATGGCCACCATTACTGAATGTTTTCAAGGGTTGGAACGTTTAATTAGAGAGATTTTAAAATAGGCCCTTTGCAAAAGGAGTAGCAAAGTGCTGCTCCATGTGTTCTTGTCATTTAGGCTAAGCACAGACAGGCAAAAAGTCCAAGGCTAAATCAGTTCAGTCTTCACAGGTTGTGTAGATTGAACTGATAAGCAAGTGACCAGACATTCACTTTTGATTTGGGAAATGCAACTACATGCCTGCAGTGGCCCGGGCCAGAACTCGAGGGTGCTAGAGTATGCCTCTCTGCTTGCTGGAGCAGGTAGTTTGGGCCAAGGGTAGCCCACCCACCCTGCAGGGGGGCTTGCAGGGGAGGTGCAAAGCATTTTGGGATGCTGGAGGACTGTGAGTTAACTTTAAATGTGGAGGAGATCTAGGACAGAAGTTCCATAAATAGATTTCAATTAGTTCAGTTTGATACTACATCCATTAAGGTTTATCTTAAAACAGTTTTAGCCATTTTTAAAGTGGCTTATGTGCGCTGGACTTCTGTTGTGTTACAGATTTGAACTGATTTCTTATCACTTATGAGTAATGTGTTTATGTGTAACTTCTGTTCCTAGCCCTAGGGTTTGAGCAAACAACTGTGTTAAGGTGAATTAACAGGCAACAAGGATATATTTTGGAACAGCTGATATAGGACAATTGTTTGTGTGCTTGCAATACAATGTGGTAAATGAAAACTTACTCCTATTTTTTTCAGGACTAAGTTGTCTCTGTTTAGTTTTCATGTACTGCAGAGTAATTGTGGGCATGCAAACAGTTCATAAATTGTTTGGTGATAAGTCCCAGATCCTTGTTAACTTTGCATAATGCAGTTGTTTTGCCCGTAATCTAACAGTGACTAGAAGCAGATGCATCAGAGAAAGCTGCAAGAAAACTTACCATAGACAGCTATATCTGCTTCCAGGAGAATTTTGCTCCTGACTTCCTTGTGATAGAGGTTGTTTTAAACTGTTGCAGGAAAGATGAACATGCCTTCTGCAACCGTTTTTGAGTGTTGGGTATTTTAACCACGTTATTATAAGTCTAGCATATTAATGTGAATGTGTGGTGGTCCATGTTCTTTTCTTAGTAATTCTGTCAATGAAATCTTTGTGATGGAGTCTTTCAGAAAAACCTCTCTCACCCTCACATTCTTCTGAAGACTTCTACCAGATTGGAATTTACCAGGAGCATGTGAAAGTGGAGCATTTTAACTGTAGTGAGGGTTTGCAAAAAGGAGCAGAAAGGGATGTGCCTCTTTAAATTGATCACAGAAACACCCTTCACTCCAGGGGCAGATGCTTGGGTTGTTACACTTTAACCCTGATCAATGCCCTTGAATACCTGAGTTGCTGAGAATGGAATGATTGTTACAAAGGAAGGTTCATCATGAGTATATAAAGGTGTCCAGCTTTCCTAACAAGGTATTGCAGCCCTTCTAAACTGTAAGATTCTAATCCAATGATAGAGGGATTTATCTGTTGCAGTTTTCTAGAGTAGTAACCCATCATAAGGTTTGCACTTATTAAAGAAATTTGTGAAAAAAACATACCTGTTTTTAGGCAGTCTCTCAGGTGCTAAAGGGAACTGCAGTGTAGTGCAAGGGCAAAAACAACTAGGCTGAAAGTTGCTGGTGGTTTCTTTTCAAGGATTCTTTATATGAAATTCGAAATAAAATTAAACTTCCCACTAACAGGAAAAAGATCTCTTGTAATTAGAAGTCCAGGCCAGGGCATTGTCCTCTTCTCATTTGGAAATTCTTAATGGAACTCTTTTCCTTTGCAATTTTTGTATATCTTCTATTAATCTAATTGACCACTGATTATATGTGAAATTTTGCTTCGCTAAAGTACAATCTTTATTATCTGCCTATTAAAACTCGAATCACTGCTGTTAACAAACTAAGTGTCAGAATTAGTGTTATATGAATTAAATCCTGATTTTTAAATACTTTTAAAGTATTATCAAAGTAGAAAACCATTAACTGAAAAGTTTGACAATATCTTACCATCTATATATAATCTTTTCTACTGTGTATGCAGACAGGAGGTGGAAAGAGGAAGAGACATGTTCATGTCTACAAAAACAAGGCATTAAGTTTCCAACACTAAGTCGCAATGAAGGGAAATGAAGGGCAAGAAGGACCTCAAAATCATTTAGTCCAGTCCCCACTCTGAGCCAGGGTAAAATATACGTAGGCTGCTCTCAAAGATTTTTGTCTAACCTCTTGAAAACCTCCAATGAAGAAAGTCCCATAACTTCCTTAGGTAGCCTGTTGGGTTGTTTTTACCACTCTACCAAAATAAAATGTATTCCTCATTCCTACCAGAAACCTTACCTGTTGCAAATTAATCTAATTTATTCTTTGGCCAAATTGAACAATTGATCACTGTCTTATTTAAGGCATATTTTTTACTGTATGCTTACATGTAAAGTATCTCAGAGAGGAATCTCCTACTTTAGGGTTACCATACTTCCACTTTAAAAAAGAGGACACCTGTTGCGGGGGCGGGGAGAGGGGAGGTAATGGTTGTGGCAGGGGGCAGTGCCCTATCCCTGTCCATCACTCCCAAGCCACAGCCCCCCCCCGAGCCCCGCTGCTTCCCCTCACACCCAACCTGAAGTTTTCCCTAGTTCCTTTCCTCCCAGCTTTGCAGTGTCTCCTGTCTGCCCCACCCCTGCAAGCACAGGCATTGGCTCCTGTGCCACTATCCTGGCCGTGCAGCTCCTTGCTGCCCCCGAGGGCCCCCCTTCACCCCCTTCCCCTGCTGGTGGGGTAGGTGCCTCCACTACCTAGCTGTGGCCCCAGTAACTGGATACCATCCCCCAGTGCTGGCAGGCAACCAGGCCCCTCACACATCCATTCCCTCCATATCCACACACACCTACCCACCCACCCCCTGAACAGTCCCCAAGCCCTGGCCCTCTAACCCCTGCCCCCACATAGACTTATCTGCATCCAGCTGCTGGGGCTGCTTCCACCACCCTGCCTGGCTGCATGTCAACCGTGTGTGTGTGTGTGTGTGTGTGTGTGTGTGTGTGT
>JAGPOW010002791.1:31908749-31960618 GCA_030014935.1 Caiman crocodilus
GTGTGTGTGTGTGTGTGTGTGTGTGTGTGTGTGTGTATGCTTGCGTGCACAGAGGTGTGTCCTTCAGTCACCCTCTTCCCACTCCCCCTCAGCCCCAAGCAGCTCCTTGCTAGGGCAAGCCAGGAAGTACCGTGAAAAACTTTGATGCCGAGTAGAACAAAACCCCAGACATTTGTTGATATTTTAAAAACCACCCAGATAGAGATGGGAGGACCCAAAAAGAGGACTTGTCCAGGAAAACCTGGATGTATGGTAACCTATCATAGGTTAATTAATGAAAAGGACTTCTTCTAGAGTGTCTGAAAGCCAATATTGTCTCAGGTGACTACTGACTTTAAGCTTTATGCCCCCTAAATAGGCCTGATATTTAGAAAGCATTGAGGATACCTCTCTGAAAATTGTCTCCTTTTAAGATGTCCACATTTGGACACACAAAACCATTAGCTACTTGAGAAAATATTTGTAAAAATCGCTGAAAATAAATCTATCCACTATTTTTTTTTAATTTACCTTGTGCATTTGACAGCCTATGAACTCTGTGAACTCAATTTTATACATTTCTTGGATTGTGTGAACCTTTACTACAAGAAGAGAAATAGAGAACTTCAACCCTCAAAGAATCTGGCCATACCTCAGAGTTCCTTGGCACCTTGGATGAGATCATATATAATAGGGCGAGTCAATTCCAGATACAATTTCCAAACTGTTTGCTATCAGATAAGTGAATTGCAACCAGAATTTAAGTTAGTGATCCTGTTTTTCATATTGCTATTACTGCTGTTGTTTTATGCTCAGAGCCCCCATGATGCAGAGGTAAGAATTGCTCCAAGCAATGTTTTCATTTTTAATCTTTCCTACTGTGTTCTGAGAATGTAGTCAATTGAGGGATATTAACTAGCTTGCTCTCTTCCAGGTAGCAGTAATGTGGTTTGTGGTTCAATAACAGCCTGCTTAGAATACTCTTAGAAAAAAAGAAATGTGTGCCCTTAGCTATTGTAACAAAAACTGCTGTGTAATTTGCTGTTTGGGTATCTTACTGCAAATAAGAGCATAGACACAGTACCACCTTGAAAATTTAGTAGTTGTACTATATGACCTTGTTAAAGAACATCTCTCTTTCATAGCTATCCTCACAGTTTCACAAAATTAATATCATGCCTTATAAAGCCAATTTCCAAGGGACATCGCATGATGACTGTAAGGCATCTTAAGCTAAAGGCACTATCCTATATTAGTTCACATCATACTCTATCTGAGGCCACTCATTTGGACATGAAACTGAGTCACTCAACAGAGGTTTTCTTAGGTAGTTTCTGCAATAACATGGGCAGAAATAAGATTAATTTTGTTTTTCTTGGGATGCTGTGATGCTTCTGTTTCTGGTCTCAGGTCAAACCATTAAATACACAGATATACAAACACGAATAAAATAAATACATAGTTAACTGATCTCATTTTAAAGCTTCACACTGGTGTGTTTGTATCACTTTTGGGTGAAGGCTTGGGTCAGTTTTTACTCTCCAAATTATCCACTCAATTATTCTAGAGAGCAAGACAAAGTTAAAAGAAAAAAAATTCAAGGATGTATCTGATGGGCTGGATCACCCATGAGTTGAAGTTGAATTAATTCCACTACTTTCTATAGAACTCTGCGGATGTTCTAGGGGCATGTCTATACCCCCTTAGACTGTGCTACAGACTACTGCTAAGAAATACACTCCACCCACTTGCTTCCACTCTGCATGTGCTGAATTCAAAAGAACTGTAACATGGGTGCCAGAGCCCGCATGCCTACAAAACTGGGAAGAACCTCAGGATAGCACTAAAAGGAAACTGCATTAAAGTTTTTTAGCCCTCAGCATGTATGGAGCAGGAATGACTGTGTGGGCCCTGCTTTCAGTCTATTCATACCCTTATTATTTAAACCTTTACACACAATCCTGAGCAGATCTAAAATATTGAAAAGGGGGGTGCAGATGGTGAAGTGCATCATCATATGTAAAACAACACACAGTTTTCTCTATTTAAAAATAATCTAGAACCTTACTAATAGGGGTCTAGGGTTGTATTGAAGCAATATTACTTAACTGGAATTACTTAAACAGTCTGCAGGACTGTGAAATAGGTGCTTCATTACCAGGAGCAGCTGGCAGATAGCAGAATTGCAGAACAGAAGATAGATTTCATAGACATTAGGGCTGGAAGGGAACTTGTGAGATCATTGGGTCCAGGCCCCTGCCCAAGGGAGTTGGTTGGTTGGTGGAATATCAAAATCATTTAAAAGGAGAGAGTCATTAACACATGTGGAATAAAGAGTTTAGAAGGTATCAAGGAGATGATAATGAGCCACAAAGTCAATTGACTCCCTCAACACTGCCTGACTAGAAATGCTACTGCCACTGCCCTGCAATTGGGTGGAGCAGGAATCAAAGGGGTTTGTTAGAAGCATCTCAATACATGTGGTATGTGTAATACTATAAATGCCAGTATTTGGGGCATGTGAATTGGTGCTTAATCCCTGTGGTACAGTTTTCATACTAAGTACTTACTCTTGATTTTACTGTAAATTAATCTGGGTATGTGTGCATATAAACAGATGGTATGTCTTAATGGAATGACAGACTTCTGTTTAGACCCTAAAACATTTTGCCTATTTTGAATCGGGCAGACAGCTCCAGATATATGTAAACCAGCATTTCCCCCGATTTCTTATTTTCTTTTTCTTTCTGCGGCTCTTATCTTTTTGGATGTTGTAACCTGTCATTTTCATGTAGCAAGGAAATTGCAATACATATTCTGGCAACAAAGGGCATTTTTTCCATACAAAAAGCGATTAAAAGAAAACAGAATAGTCAGGTATCTCATATTCTGGGGTTCAGTTTATTAGGGAATTCAGAGCATGTCACAAGAGTCTCCTCAATGAAAAGTATACACTCCTTAGTTACCTAGCCACCCTCCAATCGACCTCTGGCCCATCTGTGGCCTCAGGAGCCCAAAATCTTACCTGGACCTAACTCAGCGTGCCCCCCTGCCCCCAGCAGGGCCTCTGCTCAAGCCCTTGCCTTATGCCCCAATTCGTGCCCCACATTCACCACTGCTACTCTCTACTCTGCCCCATACTCTGGGGCCTGGGGTTGAACATCCCTGAAGACTCATTAGCATGCCTGGCCTGCAACTAGCCTCTACTCTGCCCTGTACTCTGGGATCTGGGGTTGAATACCCCCGCAGAGTCAGGCGTTACTTGTCAGCATGACTGGCCGGCAACTCACCCCCCCTCCCCCATCAGCACCTTAACTGCTGGTGCCTTCTCTCAGGGCCCTAACTAATCTTCTTCCAGGGTCTTCCACCTTCTAGACTCAGGCGCTTCTCAAAGCTTACCTGGCCTTCACTGCTCCCTTTCAGGGTCTTGCACCCGTGATGGTCTCAGGTGTCCCCTGTGGATGTCCCTGGCCCCACTGCTCTCTCTCCAATGTTATCATGTAACCCACAGGGTGGTGGGATCAGGGGTTATAAAGGCACCCCAACCCAGCTTTCACCAGGATGGTCCTCAATCTTGGCACTTAAGTGGCTCTGCCCCTCCACAGGCAGGACTACCAGGCCTCCCTCTCCCAGCAGGGTGAAGTTTTAGGTCATGCCCAGGACCAGGAGCCTCCAAGTCACCTCATAGCTCCTGCCCTTACCTCTGTACAGTCTCTGGAGCAGCAGCTCTGCCAGGAAATGTTCTTTCCTCAACTCCAGGTAGGAACTGCTGCCTCTAGTCCTGTTGGCCTGGGTCTTAAGATGGCTGCTTGTCAAGACTGGGCTGCACCTGTCTGCTGCCTGGCCCAGTTCTTAAAGTGGCAGAGCACCGTGAGTACTCTGACACATGCCTTCCCCCTTAAAATGGTTCTGGGAGGGGAGAGGGTGTTTTCCCTGCTGCTCAGCCAACAAGCTCCCCTAGAGCTTGCAACTTCCCTAACGTGGTGAGCATGCCACTGACACTTTGCCACACTTTCATTCAAAAGCTTATCTTATTTTATCCCAACCAAGCAGTTGGTTCAATAAAAGATATCACCCTAAATCGTTGCCTCTTGCAGTCTTGATGTTAAAAATTTACAAAGGTAGAGAATCCATCACAATCCTGAGCAAACGTTTCCAAGGGTTACTTTCGTGTTGAATGTTAGCATCTTGTTTGGAGTCTGAATTTGTCTAGTTGGCTTTAGCTTCCAGCCACTGGATTTCATTATACCTTTATTTGCTAGACTGAAGGGTCCTCTTTTATCAAATTTCTGTTCTATGTATATGGATAGACTGTAACCAAGACCTGTTTTACTTTTCTCTTGAATAAAATAAACAGGTGGAGTTCAGTCAGTCAGCCCGTGTGTTTTTTCAATACTTGCATCATACTTTTGGCTCTTCTCTGAAGTTTTTCCGATTCTCCAATCTTGTCTGTGTACTGTGGGCACCAGAACTGGATATAGTATTCATTAGGGCCGCGTGAAGCTTCAGGTGCTGATTCGATTCGGAGGAGATTTAGCCCGATTCTGCGGCCAAATCTCCAAATCTGAATTGAATCAGGAGACCAGTACAAAGGTCCAGATTGAGTCAAAGCTCTCCAAATTGATTTGGAAAAGATTGGGAGAGCTTCAGAGAGATGTAGAGATTTGGGCAGTCCCCACTCACCGCTTCAGGGAGCTGGACCCAGATTCTGTGCCAGCAAGTAGGTGGGGCTGAAGGAGCAGGAAGGGGGCCATGGTGGGACCCCTGCCAAGTGTCAGCCCCTGCTTGCTCCCCCAGCCCCATTGAGTACCCATTGACCCCCCCCATTCTCCCAGCCCCGTCAATGGCTGCCCCACTCAGCTCCAGCATCCTGGCTCTTTTAAAAAAAAAAAAAAAAGCCCCCCCCTCACCAGGTGCTGCCAGCTGTGGGGAGATGATCCCCCTAGCACCTCACTGCCCCACACTGCATGGGGGCCCAGCCCCATCAATAGCTGCCCCGCCCAGCCCCAGCATCCTGGCTCTAAAAAAAATCCAAAGCCCCACACTCACCAGCTCCTGCAGCGGCTGTCATGGCTTCTGGGGTCTCATGGCAGAGCCCAACCATACAGTGCAGGGCAGTGGGGGGCAGCAGGGATTACTGCCCCACCTGGCAGCAGCTGCTGAGTGAGGGGCTTCAAAAACAAAAAAAAAAGTGCCGGGACGCTGGGGCCAGGTGGGGCAGCCATTGACAGGCCTGGGAGAGTGGTTTGGGGATGGCAGCTTGTGGCAGAGCCCTCCATGAAGCCTGGAGTAGTGGGGGGCAGTAGGGATTGCCCCCTGGCCTGGCAGGAACAGGTAAGTGCAGAGTGGTTTTTGTTGGGTTTTTTTAAAGAGCCAGGATGCTGAGGCCAAGTGGGGCAGCCATTGATGGGGCTGGGAGAGTGGGTGGGGGTTAGGGTCTGTTTTAGTCAACCGATTTGGCAGCGGCCAAATCTCTGAATCAGATTAGGACAAATTGATTTGGAACAGTGATTTGAATCACCGAATAGAATCACTGTCCCTTGAATCAGCTGAATCTGAATCCGAAGCAAATATTAGCTGCTTTGCATAGGCCTAGTAGTCATGTAGTTGTCGCTCCACTGCTAAATGTAGAGGTCTGCCGAACCTGAGAAGCTCTCTTTATTCAATTAAAGGATTGTTTTGCTTCTTTTGGCTAGGATTGCTCTGGAAGCTAATGTTCACCTGATTATCCTATATCTCTTCTCCAAATCTTTTTCAGAGTCACTGAATCCCAGCATAGAATCCGCTATCAAGTATAGATATAGTTTGCATTCTTTATTGCTACATGTGTGACTTTTCATGTTGCTGTATTGAAATGCACACTGTTTTCATTCACTCAACTTACCAAAAGATCCATGCAAAGCCATAGGAGGGCATGCACTGCTGAAGTAGCACTCACAGGTAGAACAGAATTTGAATTGCTGATATGACAGCTGCATTTGAGAAGTTGAAAGTAAGCCTCATATTTTAGCAGTGAACATAAGAAGATCTAAGCATACAAAGTACATTGTGTAATGCCCGATCATGAGATAATTTGCATGGTAAAAGGGAAAAAGTAAAGTTGTCTGCAACTGATGTTAATAGGAAGGTAGTCTTTAGCGTTGCCTTTCAGACAAACCTTTAATGTAGTCAGGGGTCTTAAAGTGAGGGGTTAACTTTAGGTTGGATGAACAAGAGGGTTTGGATGCCAGAACTGCCTCAGTTTATTTCTCAGCTAGAGCATATGGGCTATTAATCCACTGTTTTAAAAAAGCAGAAACCAAATGAAACATGTCTAGGTCAGGAAGAGTTAGGTCTGGTGTCCTTTCAGCCATGTAGAGCAATGTAATACAATAGAGGTGCATCTACATATGAAAATATTAAAGCACAGTGCATTAGGAGCTGTTACTGCACCATGCATGCAGTGCACAGGCAGATTTTGCTGCTATGTTGCTGTAGCAGCGTGCTATACCCAGGGAGTGCACCACTAAAGTGATGTAGCTGACACACATGATCGCTATGTTGATGTAGTACGCTATAGTGACGTAGTACATTGCTACATTGCCATAGGCGAACACATAGTCACGCCCCAGAAACATTGCATCGTACCTTGTCGTCTTAGGCCTTGTGTGCTTCCGTTATGTTATCTGCACGTCTTCTTTTCTGTTGCTTGTCCAGTGTTTTGTCATGTATGTGTGCTTGCCAAAATTCCTGTTGTAAACCAGGAAACTAGCACTAGCCATCTTTCTTTCCCAATAAGGCACGTCTTCCATGTTCAAATGTCAGACATTTGTTGTACAGAAATTCATCGTTCATAGTTTAAAAATAACAAACATCTATTACTAAATATGTAACTAATTTATTGAAGTGCTTTCAGAAAATTGTTTGATTTGAATTTAGTACAGTAATTATTCGCTAAGCAGTTCTGAGACTTGAAGTATTTCTTTTTCTAATTTAAGAGGCACTTGGATATGTATTCATATATGGCTCCAGTTGTTGTAAGCAGTTTGTACTGTAAATACATGAACAGGAGCAGTTATTGGGCATATGGAGAGTATACGTTTTAAAAATCTAAGTTCCTTCATAGGATACCTAATTACTGCATCTGGTTAGTTAGATCCACATTTACTAACTTACTAAAAGGTGCCTGTATTTTGCATGATTGCATTTGTGTAAAGGAGAATAAGAGTCAGCAATGCTTGCTGGCAAAGAACCCAGGCCTCCAAGGTTCTGGCCCTTTGCAGGTCTTGTTGCATCTGAGGGAAGTTATAGGTTCTCAGCCTGTCATGGCATCAACCCTTCTATATCCAAACTTCTTTAGGTGTATTTATGTTGTGGCAGCACCATCTAATAACTCTATAGATAAGTATGTCTTCTCTCCTCAAAATGGAGTTGGTATTGGCCAGGACTACTGTGGTTTAAGGTTACAATTAACATTTATTTTTATCATCTTTGAGGAGAAGATGGGGAAATTAGTCAACCTGTATCTTCCAGTCAAATGCTCTTAATGTCAATTCCCCAGGCACTTCCAACTTGCTTTTCTCTTCCTGTGGAGACTGTATTTTACATGACGATCTGATACTTGGTGTTTGTTTTTAAATCCATTCCTACCACTATGAAAATACCAAAAGCTTCCTCTCTTCTTGCTTGCATTCTTCTGTAATGACTTATAACCCAACAACAAAATAGTTAACTTTCAGACCAATGTAATTACTATTTCACTTGGTTATTTGCTTCTCCTATATATCAGTAGGTAAAGGTTTATCCATCTCACTGATGTTTATGCCCAAAAGCTTGCTAAGAAGAATTATTACAACTATTGGAATTGATCTAGTAAAAGATTTACCCAAAGAACCTTCTCTGTCCATCTCACTGATACATTTTAAGCTGAATTTTACTGATAGCTCACAATGAATTCACACTGTTAGCTCAAGGTATGAATAGTTCTAATTCTTGTACTATCAAAAATTAGCAATTACCCACATATAACTAGAGTGCAGGAATGAATTAGACCCATAAAAGTGAACTCGGTCATTGGGATCTTCTATGATGAATGGTAACAGAATTTAAAAGAACTTGTGGATTTACATATAATATTTTAAATTTTATTTAGCACCTTTCTGTCATATATCATATTATGCAACTGGACTACTATATTTTACAGATAGAGAAATTTTAGGACTGTTGTCAATTATTTTGGCTTCTGTGCTTAATGGAACCAAAACTTTACCAGTATGTTGGGTTACCTTCTCAACTGCCTGATTAGTTAAGATTTGAACAGCAGCAGTTTTGACTATGGAAAGCATACTTAAATCAAGACTGGATATCTTTCTAAATCATCATACCAAAATCTCCATGTTTTCTTGCATACAACATGCCCTGGGATAAGATGCACACCTTATTTTTTTGAAAGGCAGAAGGAAGGGAAGGAGGAATTGAGTAGCGGCAGCTAGGAAGCAAAGTCTACTCATTGTATTCCATGTGGATGGCTGCAGAATTACTCTCACCTTCACCCTGCAGAAGTGTAAGTGAAACTGCGCTTTCCATATTTCCTTGCTTATAATATATACCCTAATTTCTAGCAATTGGTTCTTGGAAAATAGGTGTATGTTATATGCAAGAAAATATTATATGAAACTGATGCTGAAAATGTGGGGTTTGGTTCTACGGCTTATGTTCTGGAGGAAATGCTACTTGAGGGACCCAATAGCCCTTTCTAGCCTTAAAACCTAGTAGTCTGTGAGTATGGAATAATTGTTTAATATTTATTATTGATCAGCTGGATCCTACTTTTACATGATGTAGGCATAAACCAATTTCTCTGCTTCTTTCAATTATCAGAGATGGGATTTTCAAATGAGTCTAAGGGAGTCTTACATTCTTACATTATGTCTTACATTAATACATTCTTACATTAATTCTTACATACTTACATTCCATTGAAATTCAATGTGGGTTAGGAGCTGCAATGAATCTAGGATTGTCTGCTGCCAGGAATTGCCCACGTTAGCACACTTGAGTTACTCTGCTTGAACTAACCTAGATGGAGAGGGTAACCACACCAAACCCCATGCAAACTATGTAGAATGATTGGGTTAGAATGGCTGCAACAGCACCTGCTACTTCACTGGCTTGAGCATCAGCAGCACTTTAGCTTCAGCCTACACTCTCAGAGAGGCCAGTGAGCTTGACTTAATGCATCATATGTCTCAACCTAGAGGTCTTTATGAATGGATGGGAATTAGGCTAGGGGCAAATGCTATGGCTGAAGCCAACAGTGCAGCCAAGACGAGGCTTTACTGTTGTCTGAAAATCTTAGCCCAAGAACCTTATTGTTAATTTCCATATTGTAAACATTGGCGTGCCACCTAGTAATATAACAAAAAATACTATTCTTCTCTCATTAAAATTGCCAACTTTGTCATGTTCCTTCACATCTCCACTGCCAAAACCATAACAAACAAAAAAGAGGGCATCAGAAAATAATTCATAAAAAAAAACTTAAAGAACTCCTCATTCCTGACCCTGTTCCTCTTTTCTTATAAGAGTGGTCTGCATTGTATCAGAGTATCATGGGAACAGTACAGAATAGTTACCTGTCTAATGGAAGATAGCCAGGGTAGGCGATCTACCTGATCTTTATGATTAGAACTAGCTTGTGGGTGTCTTATTTTATGCTTGATAATTCAGTGAGCCTTAAAGAAAACTTTGTTACATGCAGGCTTTTAAAAATCAAATAACCCTTGGTGTGTTCCCCTGAACCATTGTTCTAATACAATATTTATTTTACCTACAAGCCAATTTCTAAAAACAAATTTTTAAATATTATTTTCTAGCCATTACCATCCTCTGCATATACTCAGGATTTCTATGAGTATGTTAAATCATAATGTAACTGCAGCATTAAGGACAATCATCTTGGGTATTTGTCCTCATGCTATAGAGTAGACAGCCAAAATATCACGTTAGGTGAAAAACAAATCCAGTGTGTCACCTGATATGTTGTCTTCTTGAGGCATCCTTGTCAGCTTGTGGTGTTTACTTCCTTCTGATTCTAAAGCATGTTCACCCCTGAAGCAATAGCAGTTATGTTAGAGTCAGATTATGCTACAAATGTATCTAGACAAAAGGGTAATATATGGCCCACATATCCTCCAGCTCTTAGATGAATCAGCATGTAGTTTATGAGTCTCTCTGCTAATCCTAATACCACTTGAAGTTAGGAAAATATACATTTAATGGGTTTAGAGTCATCTGTTTGAAAAAGTCACGAACAGTGGAGCAGAGTCACCTGTTACAGCCTTGTGTGGGGGAGACTTAGCTTCCTAGTAAAGAGACTGGGAAGAGTCTGTGACCCACAGACTGGGTCACAGCAGAACCAGGATTAGAACCCCTATTTTTTATTCTTAGCCTCATACCATGTCCTGTAGACCATATTGTGTTTGAATGTTCCTGTTGCATGCTTCAGTGTCAGTTGCTAATGGTCTGGCCAGCATTTGAAATCCTTTAAAACAGCAAGAGGGATTGAGACAGATAACACTGTCTGGATCTCCATGATAGATCAAAATAGAAATCATTGAGTACAGGTTACATTTTAGCCTGGCAATTTGAAGTGGACTATTTGATCTAGAGAGGGCAGTGTTTTTCAAATATTCCTGATTCCCTTTGAAGTATACCAATTAAAGCTTGACATAGGTTGTTAACCCAAAGCAGCTAGGCTGGGTTTTTTCCTTTCTCTGTGGGTTGCTAGATGTGGTTTTCCTTTCCTAGTCCTCATTAGAGACTTCAGGAGGAATAGAAGTGAATAGGACTCAGTGATGGCTGGCAGATTTAATGGCTTTGTTATGAGTTGTGGAAGGTGGGAGCATGGGAGCATTTTTTCAGTAGGAAGCTATGAAAATCCATTCAATTAGCAGAGTATGACTTTTAAAAGAAATATCTTCTGTAAATGCATGAGCTGGGCTTCTGTATGGAGCCAGGCCTGAAATACTAATTGGGCATTGCATAGCAAACGTGCCTATATGACATGATGACAGCCAGCAAAGGGCATTGTGAAACATTTATGGAGCTATTAGGTACTTCAGATCAGAAGCCAAAAAATGTGAACCTTGTCTCAAGAAATGCAGTAAAATTGTTGGTTCACAAACTTGGCTCTGTGGAGTCTGGACTAATCATGTGGTTCTTCCTAGTGGCTCAGGAAGCTACTGCTGTTCCAACTATGGACACTAGGGCTGTGCGAAGCTTCAGTAGCTTCAGTTTGGAGGAGATTCGGCCTGATTCAGGGACCAAATCTCTAAATCCAAATTGAATTGGGAGACCAATTAAAAGCTCTGAACCAATTAGAATCATATGAAGATTCAGAAAAGCTTCAGAAAAAAGTCAGCCCCTTTGAAGATTTGGCTATAGACTAAGCAGGCAGCTGACACACTTGCCTCCAGCTGGTAAGTCTGTTGGGGTTGGGGGAGGAGAAGGGAAGGGTCATGGGAGAGGGAGGGTTTGGGGCTAGGGCTGGGACTGGGACAAGCTGCTCAGCCGGGGCAGGGGGGCATGTTACTCAGGAAGGGGGGGGAGGGGAGGCACAGGATGCGGGCACAGCAGCACTGGGAGCGGGGGCTATGCCCTGCTGCTGCCCAGAGACAGCTGTGCCTGTGTTGTGCCTGCCCCCATGCCGGCTGGGCTTGGTGGGGTTTGGGGCCGGGCAGGGCAACCATGGGGGCTTCTCCTGTGGCTCCCCCCACTGCAGCAGAGGCAGACATAACCAGAGGATCCACGTAAGAAGCCCCCATGGCTGCCCTGCCCAACCTCAGCCCCAGCCTCCTAGCACTCACCGGCTCTAGCAGCAGTGATCAGGGCCCCTGGGGGCTCATTGCAGAGCCCCCACATTCAGCCCCAGCTCCCTGATCAAAAAACCCCAAATGCCCTAAACTCACCAACTGTAGCAGGGGCTCTGCGGCCACATGGCAGAATTCCCCCCCGCCCCCCCCATACAGCCCCTTCTCCCTGATTGCCCCACTTCTGCCCGGCCCATGGAATCCCGCCCCCCTTCACCCGTGCCGCCCAGCCCCAGCCTCAGCCTCCTGGCACTTAAAGCCCCATACTCACTAGCTCTGGGAACGATGATTAGGACATCTGAGGGCTCATGGCAGAGCCCCTCATGCAGCATGGGGCAGTGGAGGGCAGCAGGGATCACCCCCTCACCTGGCACCCCTGAGGCAGCTGTCGCATTGCATAGGTGTGACATGGCTTGGCAGGACACCATGTGCTGTCTGGGAGCTGGGGTGGCTCTACATGTCAGCCAGAGCCCAGCAGCACTCAGCCCCAGTGGCCCCAGCTCCCAGACAGCGCTGCACCCGTATCATGGCTAGCTGCTGCACAGGTGCTGGAATAGCTGCAGGAGAACCTGCAGCTGCCTGGCTGTATCTGCCTATCCTTGGCTGATCCAAATCTCCAAATCAGCGTTAAATCTCCGATTCTGATTTGGCCAAATGGAATGGGGACAGCAGTTCGAATCATTGAATTGAATTGCTATCCTTCAAATCAGACGAATCCAAATCAAATACTCCCCTAGTCACACAGGCCTAGTGGACACATATTGCAACTGGAACAGTAGAATGGCTGGACTGCCACTTGTTTACATTGCATCGGTGTTCATGCTTTCTCAAAGCTCCCTTGTAACCTTGTTCTGCTTTGCTTCTCAAGCACTGCAATCTATTAATATTCTTCTTCTTGATTATTGAAATTATGTAAAAGAGCAAATTAATCCAGCACACCATTCTTAGAAGGCAGAGAACACTAGCAGAGAAACTGAAACTGCAAAACTCTGCGAGGAGATGATGATTCCCTGAGTGTATCATGACACGAGGTATTTAATGGTTAAGCTTTCACCTGAGAGAAATGAACAGCACACTCAAAATGGGCAAGGAGGCATGCTAGCTTCCAAGCAGACACTCCCACCATATTAAGTTGA
Organism: Caiman crocodilus; assembly: GCA_030014935.1. Classification (NCBI taxonomy): domain Eukaryota; kingdom Metazoa; phylum Chordata; order Crocodylia; family Alligatoridae; genus Caiman; species Caiman crocodilus. The sequence continues at coordinate 31,921,714 of JAGPOW010002791.1, forward strand.
GTTCTTGATCTTGTCACATGAATGTTGACTTAATTTTGCTGTCCACAGCTATTCAGTTGGATGGAAAAAAAAGTGGCTGCAAAGGCATACCAGGCAGTTTGTGTCCAGGGTGGCTGCCATAGGGGTGATAGCCTTAATCGGTGCCCTGGTTGGCCTCCCCTAGTTATGCTATTCTGTGTGTGCAACTAGGATTGGAAAGGTAGGCAAGGGAATGATGTCTGCAGAATAATTTTGTGGCAGAACTGTGCATACTATCTCATGAAAAAGTTAAAAGTTTGCAAACTCTAGTAAAAATTGTATTTTCAGGAGTTCATAGATTCATAGATTTATAGATACTAGGGTCGGAAGGGACCTCAATAGATCATTGGGTCCAACCCCCTGCGTAGGCAGGAAAGAGTGCTGGCTCTAGATGACCCCAGCTAGATGCATATCCAACCTCCTCTTGAAGACCCCCAGGGTAGAGGAGAGCACCACCTCCCTTGGGAGCCCGTTCCAGACCTTGGCCGCTCTAACTGTGAAGAAGTTCTTTCTAATGTCCAGTCTGCCTGATACTGATTAACAGCCAGGGCACTTTTTGATCCATATCATCAACTGTATGTCTAAGACACTTTTCACATACCTCTAGCGAGTAATTCATCCTGCCAAATTGTTCATGTTATGTTGGGGCAAAATTGAGACCAAAAAAGCACAGCAAGGAGTCTCTGTCATTGGCAAAACGGTCCTTTGCAGAAGCAGGAGCTGCAGCTGTAGGAGTAGGGGAGCATGAACAACAGCTGCTATTCACATTAGGTAGAAATGCAGCCAGTTTTTGAAGGCAAGGATGATAAGTACTTGCGTTTTTTGGAATGCATCAAGGTTACAATCATTTGAGTAAGGTTAAAACTAGATATTTCAGGTACTGTTATCTGTATATCTAACAGTTCTGGCCACACTGCATTCATTGTAGAACTTAACATTGGCAGAAACTACCTCCACTCCCTGCCTTAAAAAAACAGGTTGATACTGTTTAGATAGTATAACAGGCAATGTGATTGTATAATTAATGGCAATGTAGTTATTACATACAGGACAGAAACAAAGAGTTTCTTACATCCTTATGTTTAGAAATAGGGCTGGGATTTTGTTTTTTGATTACTGTATTCCTGGTTAACATTTTGAAATGGGGTATAAGAAATACATGTGCCTCCACTGTATGTGCTAAGCCATCAGTGCTTGCAATTCAGTTAGGTGATGATGCATATGTCTTATTTGGTTATCTCAGAACAGACTTCGATGGGTTTTCCAGAAGTATGTGCATTTTGTTTGTATCTCCATTACAAAACCTGCCTGTAAATTGACATCAGTGGCAGAGAGAGGCTTCAAAATACTTTAAATGTTTTGGGTTTTGTCCTGCTTTCATACTTTGAAGATCTTATCTTTGCAAGCGTTTTGATAAACTGATCTTTTGGTTGTGTGGGCGGGTGAATAGTTGGGAATGTGTGTGTGATATCCAGCATGCATGTCTACAGTATTATGCATGCTCATGTTGGCATACAGAAAATGTTTAAAAATAATTCTTGTTGCATTTTGCTCTGTGTATGTGTATGTGGCATATAAGTAAATACAAATGCACATTGTTTGTGAAACACTAGTGTAAGATAACTTTGTTAATAATGTTTCATACATTAGTGGTGGCTGACAGAGTATTTCTGGAGCTGTCTTCAGATTTTTCAGTCCGCATTCCATTAGAGGTTCCTAGTTATCCTACTAATTTTAGCCTGGGCTTAAATGTCAGTGAAGTCTTCTAGAGGTTGGTTATTTCTTTCTATGTATTGTTGCTTTTCCATGTCTTTCACTTGTATATTTTTAAATTAACCATGATCAACGCTGGGGATAACAAACATTAAAGAAGCAATAGAGAACAGAGTTTAACAGCAGTGAGGAGAAAATAACCACTGGTGAGTGCATTCTTCCCACCTATGTGTTTGGACTCAAATTCCTTTGTTCTCAGTAGCAGAGGAGTGCGGGGATCTCCATTTAATTATGTATCTCCTGCTTATCATCCATTGGAATCTCATTTAATTATGTATCTTCTGCTTATCAGCCATATTTATCAAAGATAGTTTGCAACAGCTGGTAAAAATTAGATAATGAAAACATTGAATCTGGTACAAATATGCTGCTGTGTATAATCACTGTAACTTGCTAGCAATTTGTGCCAGACAGTTGTAAGAAAATATGTTCTTGCAGCCTACATTTAGGCAGATGGCCAGGAACAGCTATAAATCATTTGTGTATCCCTGTTCCCTCATTACTGCTCTGGCCTTTTTCAGAATTTGGGGTTATTAAGTAATACACATTGGAGAGATGTGAATAATTGTCTCAGAGTTGAATGATTTCTTACAGTAGAATATGAAATCCCTGCAGTTAAAAAAGTGACACATCCGATCTGTGACTTCCTTTAGAAGTATGGTATAGATGGCAAGGACTCGTTGCTTTTTCTGATAACAGTTCATACTGCCATTCGTGGCATGCTTTTTCATAGAACCTTAGGGTCTCAGGAGCCCAAACATCGTTGAAAATTGAAATGTTTTGTTCCAGGCTCTCTGCCTGCCGGTCATTGGGTCTTTTCAGGAAGTTTTAACTGAAGTTAGGATTTTCATCTTTTTTGTGTTTAAAATGAAAATTTGAAACTCATGGAATTCTGCAAAAAGTATTATCCAGTAGCATGGCAATATGCCACTTTTTCTAATAGACCAAGGGCCTAAAGGATTCTAGATTAGAGAAACAAAGACCAACCATCTTAAAACTTGGAAATTAAAGGTTCTTGGGCAGATTGAAGGTAAGGAGAGGGACCCCCCCTTTCTTCCTGAAAACATTGATGTAACTAAAGAACAGAAAGAAAGAAAAGAGTGCGTGTATCTGCACCAGGTGCTAAATGCTCAGTAGACTAATTCTGCATTAGTGTGGCAAGCTAAAACTGTGCTAATGCATAGTATTAGTCTACTGCACATTATCATCACAAAAAATCATGCACCAATCATAATGCATTAAGTAGTACCTGTAATTACAGGTACATGAACATGTAAAAATGCCCAGTAAGGTATTAGCATTGCCTGATGGACTGTAAGATGTTTGAGAGTCACATAGTCTTTGGGATGTTATCTTGGGCCCATGGAGTCAATTCAGTTCAGTGATTCTCAACCAGGGTGCCATGACAGCCTTTGAAGGTGCTGTTGGGAGAGAGATTAGCAAGATAAGAACAGTCTCCTGTGAAGAAGTAAATGCAGGCTCTTCCCTCCTACTCACTTCTTCTCCTCCCTCTACTCACTGCAGCGCAAGCTGGCTGCTCCTTCTTCCCAGTCCTTCTTTCAGCAGATAAGCCACTATGGTAAATAAATTGGTATTTGAAAGGGAGTGTCAGTTCACAAGCAGTATGGAGAGATGCCTCATGTCTCAGGAAGCTGAGAACCACTGATTGTGTTGTTAACATTGAAGCCTTACTGAGACTATATTAGAAGCCACACTTTTTGCAGGTGGCTGTTGGTGCTGACTGGAATGGGTAGTTTCCATGCACTTCTGCTAGTGGACAGTTATATGCAGAGTTGTTCCTCAATGCAGTAATAAGTGTATCTGTACTCTTTGGGCCCGCTGACTATTTTGTTTGTTCAGTTACGTATTATTCTAGGATGCTGAAGGTGAGAGAATTTTGCACCTGACCTACTAATTAATGCATGTGATGATTCATCTTCCTTTGCAGAAGGCTTTCTTTTCATCACTGAGATGTGTTACTCATCCCAATAACTAGCTGTGACTCAAGCATTTTATAGTCTATTAGGGAATGTCAATATTTTACTCTTTTCTTTCCCTCTGTACTTTAGCACCATTAATTTCTGCCCCCCACCCTTTTCTCATTATCTTCATACAAGCTTTAATCTGTCTGAGAATATTTACTCTCCAAGATTTTAAGAGCCCTGGTTGAGATCTAGATTCATAGATGTTAGGGTTGGAAGGGACCTCAATAGATCATTGAGTACGACCCCCTGCATAGGCAGGAAAGAGTGCTGGGTTTAGATGACCCCAGCTAGATGCTTATCTCATCTCCCCTTGGAACCTCAGGGTAGGGGAGAGCACCACCTCCCTTGGGAGCCCGTTCCACACCTTAGCCACTGAAACTGTGAAAAAGTTCTTCCTAATGTCTAGTCTATATCTGCTCTCTGCTAGCTTATGGCCATTATTTCCAGTAACCCCCAGGGGCGCCTTGGTGAGTAAAGCCTCACCAATTCCCTTCTGTGCCCCCACGACGAACTTACAGGCAGCCACAAGGTTGCCTCTCAATCTTCTCTTGCAGAGGCTGAAGTTGTCCAAGTGCCCCAGTCTCTCCTCATAGGGCTTGGCCTGCAAGCCCTTAACCATACGAGTGGCCTTTCTCTGGACCCTATCCAGGTTATCCACATTCCTCTTGAAGTGAGGCACCCAAAATTGCATGCAGTATTCCAACTGCGGTCTGACCAGCGCCTGATAGAGGGGAAGTATCATCTCCTTGGTTCTGTTTGTCCTGCATCTGCTGATGCACGATAAAGTGCCATTAGCTTTCCTGATGACTTCGTCACTGACGACTCATGTTCATCTTGGAATCCACTAGGACTTCAAGATCCCTTTCCGCTTCCGTGCCACCAAGCAGGTCATTTCCTAGGCAGTAGATATGCTGATCTGTAGATCTCCTACCATGTTATCCCACATTGCCAATACCAGGTCCAGCAAGGCATTCCCCCTAGTGGGACCATGTACCTGGGTCAGATGGAGGACCTGTACACAGAATAGGAACCTGAGTGAATGGTGGTACTTTGCTGTATGCGTCTCCCAGCAGATGTCTGGGTAGTTTAGGTCCCCCATGACTACCACCTCCCTAGTTTTAATGGTCTTTGAGAGCCGCCTCAGGAGCCCCAAATCTAGTTCTTCCCCTTGTTGTGGGGGTCTGTAGCAGACTCCTACCACCAAATCCTTTTCTCTTTGACCTCCATGTAACCGAACCTACAATCCTTCTACTTTCTCCTCCTCCAATTCCATTTTGATAAGGGTTGATGTATATCGCTCATTGACATAAAGCGCAACCCCTCCTGCTCTATTCCCCACGCTATTCTTTCTGTACAGCTTATAACCTTCAATGTTTAATGATGTTAATGTGTACCACCAGTTGTGGGAAGAATCCCACCAGGTTTCTGTTAACCCTACTAAGTCGCAGGTGTTTTCTGCAAGCAGGAGTGCTAGTTCATCCTGATTGCTCTCCATGCTCCTAGCATTAGTGTATAGGCACTTGAGCCCTGTGACTGGTGCCTTTGTTGCCCCCCGCTCTGATGCCCAAAGGGCTCCTTATTGCTTACCTGCTTATTGCTTACCTGTGGTGTACTGCTGGCCACCCCATGGATTGCAGGTTCCCGATCTTCTCCTTCTTCAGGCTGGGCTGTCCTTGTGGGTGCCACATGGTTTGACATGTAGAGTTGTCATTAAATGGACCTATTAGGACATATTATAATGTGTTGTCATATGTCAAGAAATTAAAAAATACTAAGGGGAAGAGAGATGCTTTTGCTTCCCATGTAATCAATGAAAAAAATTCATTTCCTTCCAACAAGGATATGATCAGACCCCGAGAATGTTTAATGGTAAAAATTGTGTAAAGAAAAAGGGGCAATGTGACATCTGTAGGTATTATAGGGCTTGCTCATGCTGCCCTGTGCTCATCTGCCTACAGGTGGTGACAGGGTAGACCTTGGCTCTAGATTACCAGATCCACTAGGAAATGGATCTTACATTTTTTTCACCTGCCATGACTTTGACCTATATATTCCTGGGAGGCAATGCCAATGGTGATCCTGCCTGGTCTTTATCCATGTGTCTTTGGTGGGTATTTTCCTTCCTTTCCAGGCTGCAGCTGCAGCCCTGCCAGCCCTCCATGCTGTGAGTTCTGTCTTGCTCCTTCACAAGCATTTATACACATACATTTTTGTGCCCAGACCTGCTGAAGATCTGGTGCATCAGAGCAGACTTGATTAATCAAGTCAGCTCCTCATTGGAACTGATGCACATGGTGCTGTGCCACTTGCAGATGTATAAATGATGAAATGTGCATCAGCGCAGAGAAAATGGTGGTAGTACACTTTTGAACTAAAACACCTTCTATGTGTTTTAGTTCAAAAGCATACTGCCGCCATTTTCTCCATGCTGACGCACCACTTATACAACTGCAAGCTACAGCACTTGCATGTATAAAAATTCCCAAGATGCCTGTGTTGTTATAGTTGGCTGGCAGGGCTCATGCAAAGTGTTGACATAAGTGGGAACTGAAGTCACGAAGGTTGCACTGGACCTAGTATTATGTGGTGTTATCTGAGTACAGGTGTCGCAGCGCACCTTGCTGCCCCGATCCTAGTGTATGGGAACTGCAGGGGAAAGCCCCAGCAGTGTGATGATGAGCCCAGCTGTGAGTTGCCAGGGCAACTAATGGGGTTCAGCTGACCCTAAGGGGCAGGGCCTGGCTCCTATAAAGCCCAGAGCCAGAGTCAAGCTGGCATTTCGCAGTTCCCTGCCAGGAACCAGAAGGGCAGGAGCTCTGGGAGACAGCAATGTGAGCGCAGCTCACAAGAGCTCCAGAGGCTGGAGCAATGATGCTTTGGTATAGCTGGGAGGCTTATGTTGTTATGGCTGGGTGCCTTATGTTTACGCTATAGCCAGAGGCTTGCATTTTGGTTTGTTAGTTGGGATTATAGCGGTGGTTTGGGTGAGGCTATAAGGGGTTGGAGGAGGCCTCATAAAGGGACCCCAGCAGTGTGGGGATCCCAGCACTCCTGGGGGTGCAGTATTCTCATAGGCGCCAGAGAGGGCGCGATATCCTCATAAGGGTGTGGAACCCTAGCACCTGGGAGGGCGTGATATCCTCAGGGGCAATCCCCAGTGATGAGGGGGAGACCCCAGCACCAGTTTGGGCTCAGCAAGGCCCAAAGAGGGGGCAGCCTTTAAAGAAGCCCAGTATGGGCACAGCTAGCGCCAGTAAGGGTGCAGCAGTGCGGGGTGTGGAGACCCCAGGCCCAGAGAGGGGCATTAGAAGGGCCCAGGCATGGGCATGATGAGCCCCTGTATTTTAAGGAGCCCATGAGGGGCAGCATTATTGAGAAGCCCTGTGGGGGCACGGTGAGCCCAGAGAGGGGAGCGCACTTTAAGAAGCCCAGATGAGGGGTAGCATTTTGAGAAGTCCAGGACGGGCGGAGCGAGCCCGGCATCAGGCCAGTGTGGCCTTAGACCCTGGCCAGGGCCTGGATGCTGTAGTGGACCCCAGGAGACAGGGGTTAGCAGCATAGTGCCCCCTAGAGAAGGTCAAGTGCTGCGGTGGTCCCCGGTTAGAGGGGATAGAAGCATGGTAGGCCCGGCCTGAGAAGAGGGTAGCCGTGCAGTGGGACGAGAAGACCGGTGGCTTGCTAAGAGAAGCCCTAGAGAGGGGGCACTGATGAGAAGCCCTAGAGAGGGGGCATTACCACAGAGCATACGGAGAAGGCCCGAGAGTGGACTGGAGTACAGAGGGGACCCGAGAAAGCGGACATGTGTAGTTTGGACCGGACAACATCTTTCACATCTGTGAGGCTTGGGGCATGGTATTAGGGGTTGGTCGGAGCCACGCATAGCCCTTAAGGCTAGGGTGCCTGAGGAGCACCCATTAAATAGGAAGAGAACGTAGAGTCCGGAAGGCCACGGGGACAGGTCCCGATACGCTGTGCCCAAGGTGTTATAAGGCAGCCTCCCATATATATTTAAGATATAGACATAGCAGGTAAGAATTTGAGGGTGCCTTAGGCTGGCCTAGACGCGGCAAGAGGGACCTCAGGGGGATCACGGCCCTCCCTGTTGGAGCCCGCTGTGACAACAGGGTTGGATTAAGGGTGGGTGCACTTGCACTTACTTTTGATTTCTGCTCAGTATTTAAAACCAACTACCTGGCAGAGGCAGGTGCATTTCTAGTTAGGCAATGCTGAAGGAGTTAATTGACCTTATGGCTCATTATAATCTACCCAATTCCTTCTAAACTCTTCATTCCACAGGTGTTAGAGAACTTCTCTTCTATTAATGGTCTTGATGTTCCACCAATCATGCTATACTTCGTTATGCAATTCTGCTGTAGGCTACTTTCGAAGCTCCTGTTTCACAGCTCTGAAGATTGCTTTTAACTCATTTTAATGAAACTCTATTTGTTTTTGCTTCTATCTGAAACTGAATAATGCGTCCCCTGATCCTTAGCATATTAGTAAAGCTTCTATTTTATTTTCAGCTGGGGAAAAAATATTTGTTTTACATGCGATGATGGTTCTGACCGTATACACCCCCTTTTTCAAAATTTTAGATTCGCCCATTAAATAGTAACATACATGATAAAGTTTGGTAACCAGTTACTTTATGTTCTGTACCTATCATAGAGTGTGGTAAGCTTTCTTTCAGGAGCTTATCATGAATTTGCTTGTAAAGTGCAGTATAGAAATAAGGGCATTTCCAAACTGTTGTATGGAAGGGGGGGGAGAGAGAGTGGGCTGCCTCATTTTTTGAACACTTGGAACTGGTAAAACTGAACAAAATATAAAGCACTTATTGCTTCTTAGTTATTCGAGTAGAGGACTGAACACCAGATTTTGTAGCTATAACAAGACTATAACCTGAATCTTGTTAACAAGTGAACTTATCTAGGTCAATTGTTCATTATGTCAAAATTTAGCAACAAAATGGATGTTATCATACTGTTGTATCTCTACTGTGGTAGCGTGAAGCTTGTTAAGGTATATAATGTGTACTAAATACTGTGAGAGAAAAGTGCTGTCTATAATGTGTATGACATTTAGAAAACCTTACTTGGTAAAACATTGTAAAAATAAAAGATGAAAGCTTTTTCAGAGAAAGGAGCCTGGCTGTTTTCTGTCACCTAGATTATAGAATGCAGGGAAGAGAAAAGTGGAAAGTTTATATCTTACAAAAATATTGCTGTCAACATGAATTTAACACAATGGTTGGAAAATGGAGAAGAAAGTAGTCTTGCAGTATTTAACTGAAAGAATTATTATATTGAAAAGCTATAGAATTGATGATGTACATATTAAGGAAAATTAAAACCAAAGCATGGCACACTGTAAAATGGGAGCACTATGAACAGAAAAGATGGTAAAGGCTGAAATTCATGTTGCTTTAATGGCAAAAGGGGAAGCTGAACAGTAGGGGATGCTTCTTGGAAAGTATTCTGTCTGTGTCTGTTATATGACTCAAGCACTGAATGAACACTTAAAACTCTGAAAAATCAGCTGTTGCTTTTTAAATGAGAAACCTGACATTTCAGAGGTCATTGTTTGGAGAAGAGCTGCAATCCCATGATAAGAAAAAGCAATCAAAGTGCTTTGTTAGTGGTCTGGAATGTCCTTTATAGCATCACAAATAGTTGCTTAATTGGCTGGGCATCAGCTTCTGTAAATGTATTCCCCAATAAGGCAGCTCTACAATATACAGATGTACTAGCAGTAATAGGACTTATTTAATGTGTCTCACAGTTACAAGGCTAGGTCTATCACCCTACCCTTATGGTCTTTCTGGGTGTCCCTTCCTAGGTGCTAGATCCCAAATGTTTACCTTTTCAGGAAGGAATTCACAGGGTTCCCACACTGGTTCCCATATTTATAGCACCCTGCATGTCAACTGCTTTATTCCCTTGTTCAACCAAGTTTCGATGCTGACAATTCTTCTCAAACAGACAAATGGTCCATCTTCTTAAAAACAAAGTACTGTTTATTTTAGTAATAGAAATTAAGTCTAAAGAAGACCCCAGCCTTATGAAGGACACTTAAAAACCCTGCTGCTGTTCTTTTGTTCTTCTACATTCATAGACTTCATCAGGTTAATAGATCTGGCACTTGCAAAATAATGTAAGTTAGCAGATTTGGCACTTTCTCTTAACATTACTAGAATTGTGTCTTTGGCAATTGAAGCTGGTCTTTTCCTTTCTGCCTTTTTTCCCCAACAGCACTCTAATAAGCAAACCAGTATAGTTATACAGTAAACATCCCCCAACCAGGTCAACATACAGTATTCAGAAGTTACCAGAGAGCATCTCCAAATTCTTCATAGTATGGAATGGGGGATCGCTCACTATAATTTAAGATTTTATTATTCATCTTAGGAAAAGCCTACATTTTCTCTTTGGAATGGAATTTGGATATTGATCTGTTAACTCACTGGAATACCCATATGTTGAGCCTTTTGGCCCTTTTATACCACCTGCGTGTGCAATTAATGTGTTTCCTATGGCAGTTATGTCATTGCAGAGACTCAATGCAGACTTTTGCATGTCCATTTTGTGGTAGATATTGAGGTTCTTCTCTTTTGGAAATGACCAATGGAACTATTTCAGGTGGGAAGCCATCTTCCTGATCTGTCCACAGGATGAACCTCTTTCAGCTACTCTAGTTTCTCATTGGAAGGACATTTCATTGTGTTCTGCAGAAAATATGAAAGAAATTTGTAGTATTCTCTTCAATCAAGGTGAAAATAAATACCAGATAGAAATAAAAGCATGGGTTCTCACAAAAAAATTTCCTTTACTCTTCCCATCACATGTATTGTATGTATATGCTATGAGCCTGTCTCTAGTGGGTTATGGAATAGAGAAAATGCCACACAACTTACTTATTCGTTTGATACACTGGCTGGGGGAGTATTTAGTTGATTGCATGATTTCACAATTATTGTACACTTAATTCATACAACACAATTTTATTTTAAAATTCTTTGCTACGCATCTAACACTGCTTAGCTTTAAGAAATACCACAGACATTAAGAACACAATAACTACATATTTCAGAAACAATGCTCCAGATGTACTTCCTTCCCAAACAATGCTATAAGAATTAGTATTACAAAAACAACTACAATTACAACTAAAAGTTAAATCTGAACCAATACTATTATTTTTTATAATATACTTACAATCCTAGAATTCCGAGAAGCCAGAAACCTAAATATGCTTTCATTCCTCAGTAGTACAATTTAATGGGTTGGCCTCAGTAGTACGGTTCAATGGGCTTGCCTCAGCAATACGATTCAGTGGGCTGGCTTCAATACTGATAGGACTAAGTCCCCTTCCTTCAGTCCCTTTCGAGTGCTCCGCGGCTTCAGCATGAACTAAGAGATTCATGTTCACAGAGAGGGTGGTTCAGGTGATCAGTCTGATCCGGCCTACACTTGTGATTCTTCCTTCGTTGTTCTGCAAGTAAGGTTATCTCCAAATTGGGACAGTAGGTTACAGTTTTTATTGAGTGAGTTGCTGTCTTGGGCCCCTCCTACCCAAACCTGTCACTACTCCGAAATTTGGGCTCAGATCTTACTTAGCAGATTCTTTTGCTTGGTAATTAGTTTATTCTGTTGACCATTTTAATTACTTTGAGGAATTTTCATATTACTGAAAAGGCTCCTAGGGTTTGATTTCTCGGAATGTGGGATGTTTGCTTAAGGGTCATTTTTAGGTTAACTTTGTTAAAGGCCTCTAAAGATAAAATTCGAGAGTTAAGACTTTGAGCAAAGTCAGGACCTTCCGGAGGTAGACCAAAACAATGGCCTAGATAAGACGATTGTGATGTTGGTGGGTCGCACTCAATGACGCCCCTCGTGAGTTGTCCCACTCCCTCGTCTCGCCTGCCACGACTTTGATGAAATTCGTTATTTAAAGGAGGGGTTCAGTGGAGATCATATCACTAGAGGGGTCTCCCTGCCGAGGGGGACTCATGATTGCGAAGTCCGATGTTCCACGGGGCTCTGCCACCCCTACAACCCGTCCACTCGCCAACCGGTCACTTGCTGGTTTGCTGGGGTCACGATGAAGGACCCAGGTCCGTCGGTCAATTGGCGCTTATCGGTCCCGGGGTTCAGGCTGATACCGGTACCCCGTCCATGCACCCTGAGACCCGGCCGTAATCCTTACTATTATGGGATTTCTTCCCTTCTTGTCCCTCAGAAGAAATATTACTCAGCCCCCGAGGGACTTCCTGGGGCTGAGTATTGATCCGGGCAATCCCCGGGGATAAACCCCTCTGGAGAACGCAGAGCTTTAATTGCTTGATTCAGCCTCTGGACTGGGGAGTGCTGCCTGCCTGGGAGACAGCCTCCTGAGGAGCTGCAGCAATCCCCTCGTGCTGCCTGCCTGCTCCTCTCCTCTCTCTCCCCCATCGCAAGGCTTGCCGGGGCTTTTAAACTTCCCTGCGGCGGCTGCACCGGTTGCCGCGATTGGCTCTGCCGTTCCCCTTGGGGAGAACAGCTGTTTCAAAACCTGGCGCAGCAGCGGCTCGCGTGGCTGTAATGGCGGTGGCCGCTGCTGCCGCTGCGTTCCCGACTCCGGCGCTGTCGACCCTCCGGGAGGTAAGCGGGTCGCCTCAGGGTCCCCTGGAGGGTCTGCCGGTCCCCTGTGACCCTCCTCCTGTTTTCCTGGTGCCCATGATGGCGGCATGCTGCCGTCACAATGTTAAATCTTGTCTTCTTCCTAAACTGGCTAATGGGCAACTATTACAAACATTCAAACTATTTCATTCAATATGACAGAGCCATGCAAATGTGAAACCCATTTGTAATATCTTAGATTTGTTTTAGATGCATGAAAAAACAGAAAAAAATTAGCTAACATAATTGGAAGCCTAACTTTAGATATATCCTCTAATTTTGAGAGCACCTTTGAATATCCATTTCAAGTCAATGGTAGCTGTTTGTATTCAGTCATTCTGAAAATCAAATGGCTTCTGCTTACATGCTGAAATATGGTCATAACTACCCAATATTGGGCACCCATGTTGCTTAGCAAGGCAGGTAAAGGATGAAGAGGACCCAGAGGTAGATGTGTTCCTGTTTAAACCTTTTCTGTGCTTTGATTATGTGTACCAGTTAAGACTTGGCTATTTGTAGACTGCTTTTCCCATCAATAATTTAACTGTGACATGTGAACCAATGACATCTCTCTACTTGGAGACAGGGAAACAACTATATGTGACCTGGTCCTTTGGTATAGCAATTAGACAGCCCTACTGTTGAATGAAAAAACCTACCTCTTCAAAGAGGTCACATCTTTATCTTAATGAATTTCCTTTCTAAAATATGAGGTTTTGATACAACATTGCAAGAATTGTAATCTAATGGCTAATTCTGTGCTGTGGTTTTTAATATTTCAAGGAAAAGTGGAGAACCCACATGGGATTCTATTCTTAAAACAAATGATCTTGATGAAACTCCCCATACACAGAACAAGGCCTGGTTTTCTTTAATTAGTGTAGGACTCCTATTAAAACAATGTGTCATTAAGATATGTTAGAAGTCTCTAACAAAGTACAATAAGAGTTCTGTGAAACAGTTCCCTCTTGCTGATATTTCAGATCTTTGAATGTTAACTTGACTAATTCAAATACTGCATAAATAAGCTGTATTCTGGTTCTAGTACAACAAGTGTTTAGATGACACAGTAATTCAGTGGTTCTCCAGATTTTTTACCTAAGGCAACTCCAGTTCTTAACTTTCACTTTTGGACTATGGAACTATAATAGAACAATTCATATGTTGCAAAGAACTCAGAAAAACCACAACAAGTTAAAATGTGTTCAATGCTATGGATTCCTATGTGAAATCTCTTCATTTATCCTGTAAATTCTGTGGTACAGGTGTTAGCACAGCTAACAATGTTAATTTTGTAGCACCCTTAAAAGGGTATCACAACACACTGCTTGTGAATTACTGCTCCCATCCAAACTTAATTTTCTAGTGCACTGATCAGAAATGCATCTTGGTTTTTGTACACATTGTATCGCCTAGGGTTTCAGAAGTTTAAATGAAATGGTCATTGATTTCTACATTCAGATTATTTAGAGAGACTGAAATTCCTGTAGAAACAGATTGAAGTAACATTTATCTTTTTACAGGAAGAGGGTTTATTGACCTTCTAACCTGAGTAGTGGAAAGGAGAAAAATGCTTCCTTAGCTGAATATGAGCTTGTGAACTTCTGGAAATCACAGTATTTTCTGTAGATTCTAAATGCAGCCATTCTCCTGTGTTAATTCTGTTCTTGTCATCATTCAGTTGCAACTAACACAGTTATTTACCATACAGATTTATTCTAAAGACTAATATTTGTACAGATTCTCCTGTTCAAATCCATCCACACTGTTTGTTTTAATATGCAATAACATCCTAAAGCTAGGCTGACCATAAGGAAATATGGGGCAATGTCTCCACCATCCCCATTCCCATGTCCATGAAACTGCTGCAGGCTCTGTATCACTCTACTTCCCTGCCAGGTTGCACCCTGCTCCTCTGCATTTCCAGGGTGCTCATTTTAATTCACACCAGCCAGCTGGGACTGACCTTCAACATCCAGGACTGTCCTGGCTAAATTGAGACATACAGTCACCTACCTAAAACTTGCTTTAATGTGATTTTTGACTGCATTTCAGCATCCTGTTCTCACTGGGCCATGTGCATGTAGTCTGTTTAATCTGGAGCATTGAGCCATGTTAGAAATTTTTTAGTGTTACAGTTCAAACTAGTATGTGTTGCTGAGAAGAGCTGCAAGTAGTAGATTATAACAGTGCTGCTCTTCCCATATTACTAAGAGAGAAGGGGATCTTAATTAGATCCTAGCTAGAAGGTGACAAGAACCTGCTATGGAAAAGGTATAAAATAACGGAATTAAGACACTACAGATTGTCACGTGCTAGTTCAAAACCCTTGCCATATTTTTTTCTGAAGGAGGATTTTTCAAATATAGCTACTGTATGAGTTCTTACTAAAGACTGAATCCATGGAGAGCTTGAAATTTTATGGGAAGGATGGCTTAAAATTATTGGGGCTTTAAAAATAGTTGGGGCTGAGTGTGGGGAGAGGGAATGGACAGGAGAGAAAGTTATTACCATATTCAGGTAACTTAAAACAGAATTTCATCAAAAACATTCCTCATTGGGCTAGCAGCCAGCATATATAATCTCTACACAAAGGCTAATTGTTTGGGAAAGTAATAAGCATCTGAAAACAGATGCTTAGAATGGAAATGGCCCCCTCAGCTGTGACCAGGGCTTTGCTAATATAGTGGTATAATTCCTTGGCACTTGGGTACACAGAGCATCAGTTGTGTTTCTTTCTAATTTTTGTAAGTGGTTAGAGAGAAACTCAGTGAACCTTGCGTTAACTATCCATATTAGCAACAGGACACTAGCTAATTCTGACTGGGAAATCATTTTCAGAACTAATGGGCTTTTGAAGAGAAGAAGGTGGGAGAGTTAATATGACTAAAAGGACAAAAACTGGATTCTGGTTGGAACTGGGCTTTTTTGGATCTGCATCCCTACCAGAAACCACCTCCTTTGCCACAGCAAACCTTGTCTCTGTTCTACCATTCCTTGCCATCCCCCATCAGAAAGAAGAGGGAGCAATGTCTGAGATCTCAGGGATAGAAGAGAACAGCAATTGCTCATTTCCTAACCCTGACCTGCTCATAGCTGACATGCAGTTGCTTATAGGATCGCTAAAGGCACTTTGGTACTTAGAGGGACTGAAAAGAATTATGTATGTTGATATTTTATTTCAAGATAATTACAGTGTTTTCATTTCATTATTGTGGATTGACTGAGAGGAAGGGCCAGACCCTACTCCACCTTTTAGACCTTTAAGTAGTTTCAGGTACATAATAGGTCTATGTGAAGCGGCTGAATTGACTTGCCCAAGTCTCTGAATCAGCCAGGCCCATTCCCCACCCTCTCTCCCAGCCCAGCAATGCCCCACCTGCCCCAGCTCCTGGCACTTTGAAAAAAAATGCCCCAACTACTGGGTGCTGCCAGGCAGGGGGGCGATCTCTGCTGCCCACCATTGCTCTGCACTGCGTGAGGGGCTCTGCACGAGCCCCCCTAACCCTCCCCTGCTCCCCCAGCTGTCCCCATGGCTGCCCTGCCACCATGGCTCTGGCCCTTTAAGAAAAAGAAAACAAGAAATCCCCTGGGCTCACCATTCCTGCCAGCAGGGGGTGATCCCACCGCCGCGCACCATGTGGGGGCTCTTTCATGAGCTCCCCCAAGTCCCAAGGCCTCTGTAGGAGCAGTGAGTCCTGGAGCTTTTCTCAGGTTTTTTTTCTTAGTGGGCCAGAACTAACCCGCCCGAGGCACCCATGGGGGCTGGGGGAGTGGGCGGGAGGGTTGGGGCTCCCTGTGCAGCATGGGGCAGCAGAGATTGCCCCACTGCCTGGCAGCACCCAGTAAGCACCAGAGCTTTTTTTCAAGAGCTGGGCTGGGTGGGACAGCCATAGGCCAACCTCTAGAAGCCTTCACTGACATTTAAGCCTAGGCTAAAATTAGTAGGACAACAAGGATTTAGGATTCATGGGTTCTTCTAGGGACTCTACCACTGACTTGCTATGGGACTTCAAGTAATATGGCTCCAGATAAGACTCTTAAATAATCAGAGGGCACATCTACGCAAGGAATGTTAATAGGCATTAGCCTAATTTAATACATGTAGGATAACTGCCTGAGGATCAGGCATGTATTAAATTAGCCTAATTTAATACACGTTATGGGTGTGCATCTTACACATGCTTTTAAGTATCAAATGCAAGTATCAAATTTGGGCACAATTAGTTAAAGCACATTACATACATGTAGATGTGAGCCAGCGCTAACTTTAGTGCCGGGTCTGCCTAGCCACTGGAGGCACATGACAGGGCTGCAATGACTTGGCACTAACTTTAATACTGAAGCCGTAGTGTGGAGACTCCCATCTTTTATCACCCTAGGCAGGCCTGAGTCTTTGGGTTTTGAATATTGTCTGTTATAAACTACACTGACAAGTATCCAGTATGCTGTTGCTACATGTACAGGTTTAATACCTGTGAAAAGATAAAAGGATTATATTTTTCTAGATATTGTTGAGATTATGCAGGAGAAAATGTGGATTCAGCAGAAGCTAAATAGCACAAAAGCATTAAAAATTCAAAAAGGCTTCTCTGAAATCCATTCTCCAAGAGAGAGGTTTTAATATGTCATGAGAGTACGGTGCATGTGAGGTGGGTGAGAGAGAAAATCTATATGATCCATTTTTTCCTGGCACTCCAAAACAGTTTGTTCTCACTAATGAACAGATCGTGCCCTTGGTTTTTCCCCACAGATTAGATGAAAGGAATGGAAAACATGTTTGGGTTTTTTATCTCAAATTATTTTAACCAGTGTGGTGTTTGACTGACCCAGAGTACTTTTTCTCTATCCTTCTAATTTCCTACACATGGTCACTGTACATCTGTGGCTCCATTGCTTCGGTGGGGGAAAAGCAGTATCCTGGCCTGATGAGGAAATGCAACTACAAATGACAGTATACTGACTTCCATGATTAAAGGACTGTTTAGTTAATGGCTCTGTTAAGCTCTTGCTTCTGTCCTCCCATCACTTCCTGGCCTCTTGTAGACTCAGATCAAGTCTAGTACCAGTATCCCATACTAGATGGCATGTTTGAAATGTTAATGTGAGTTCAATTACATTAATGTCCAAATCCTACAAGTATGTAAACAATGATGAAGTCAACATGCTGTGATAGTCAGTTTCCCTGTTATTTTGTAAACCGTTTGGAGCAGGAAAATCTTTTATTCAGGACAGTTTTACTTTTCACATTTGTTTAAAGTGATTCATCCACTAGAAAGTCCTATTCCCTTCTTGCTCTGTTATGTATAAGCAGGTGGTAATTTCTGTCAGAACAGTAAAACTAATACAGTAGGAGGATATCTCCTAGTTGGTTTTGCAAAACCTTTGCAATGGCAGCATTTTGCCAGAATGGGGGAGAATAAGAGAACTAGCATAATTACCATGTGCTATTTTTCTTTTATATGTATAATTCCTCCTTTCCTTTTCTGCCCTTACAACACACACAACCACTATCTGTAATGTAGAAACATGAAATCTCTAATCTCCATCCATCCTCTGCATCTTTTGAGAACAAGGTCAAAAGATATCACCTTGTCAACAGAGCAAAAAATCTGATGATAATAAATATTTGAGTTACACTGTAAAATTGCTTCCAGGAAGTAAATATTAATTTTGATTTGCCTCTGACTCTCAGAGTCCTTGAGGGCAATAATAGGCATGCTTATTATTGAAATCTTGTGTCAATATATGCTCTGAAATAATCTCATCTTGAGGCCATCTTTAGCCGTTCTTTTTGCCTCAGGTAGGCAACTGACCAATTCTGTCCAGTGATGTTGGTGGTGGTTTGAAACCATTCTCACTGAAGCATCTCTCAAGTATATTTTCTTGTAGATATTACAAGAATATACATCTGTATATTGTTTTCAATAGCATATGAAAATTTAAGCAGAGAGGCATGCAACATCAAATGGACACAAAAATCTATCATAGGAATAAGTCTATTAATTTTTTTAAAACAATTTTTCCCATTCTTTTTCAAACTGGTCCAAATTCTTTGTTATCCTTCCTAAAATTTTAAAGGCACATTAAGGGCACACATATTGATATGTTCCCTTAATGCACTTAAATTGAGCTAATGCACACGGAGACATGCCCACTGTCAGTGTAATACTTAGAAAAATGAATGCTCTCCAATCTGCACTGCAGTCTAGAGATGGCAAATATAATTCTATACATCTGAACTGGAGAGCCAGAACTTCCATTTCTATCACCCTATCTCCTCTATAAACTTATCCTGGATCTTTTAATCTTCTCCTTTAAACTATTCTTCACTAATTGTAGAGCTCTGCTTCATTCTTCTGCTGCTGCTGGCCAGTGCAGACCCGGCTGGGCTCCTTCTGTCCCCAGCAGCTCGTGGGAAGCTGGCTTCAGCTGCATGCTGCTCTGGATGGGATGGACCCAGACAGGTCAGCACCGGCCAGGAAAAGTGGCATGCAGCTTAAGCTGGCTTCCCACATGTTGATGGGGATGGGAGGAACCTGGCTGGGTCTGCACCAGGCAGCAGATTGATATAACGGGAGGATTATCCCACATGTTGCTGGGGATGGGAGGAGCCTATGGCTGGGGAGGGGGCAGGCTCCCTAGATCTGAAACCTGATGTAGCCTGTTGTAGGCTATGGCACAGAAACTCACCCTGGAACAACGTACTAATAAACTTGTGTCTGTACCTGCCAGGAACCCAAGCAGCAGGTTGGTAAGCTCAAGTGAGTAAAGACTGCTTATTGCTTTCTGTGTGGCCTTCAAAGTGCTTTTATCCTACTAAAATATGCCATACTTTGTGAGAGTCATTGCCTCTGTATGAGAAAGCAGAATCATAGCCACTGAAATAAATTGATTTTGACTTATTTGGTTGGCATATTGGGCTGAGATTTTTAAAGCTGAGTAAAAGGCCAACTTCCATTAAAATGAATGGGACTTAGTGGGCTCCAAATCTTTTATGACAACTTTGTAATATGCCTATCTACCCCTTTTTGCAAATCTCAGCCATAGTTTGGAAGCTCAGCCAAAGAACGTAAGAACGTAAAAAGTGCCATGCTTGGTCAGCCTAATGGTCCATCTATCTCAGTATCCTGTCCCGAACAGTGACAGAGATGAATGCCATAGAGGGAGAGTTTGAACTGGTTAGATCCATTTCATTATCACTTCCTGCTACTTCATTGGTGTCAAAGATCACATGACCACTTCCTGATGTGATACCGCTTCCTGTGAGGTCTTTGAATATGACTCACTTGCCCACTGGGTGATAAAAAGTTCATAGTCTGGCTCCATGTTCAAAAAGGTTGGACACCCCTGATTTAGAGGCTATTATCATGTCCCCTCTTAATCTTTTTTATTTTATCATTTTTGTAGCTTGCCTGTGGACCCTTTCTAAATTTTCCACATTCTTTTTTAAAATGTGGAGCCCAAAACTGCACACAATACTTTAGGTGAGGCCTAATCAGAAATGAGTTAGTCTTGCACCTAACTCTCCTATTGCTTCAGTCCAAAACTGCATGTGCCTTTTTTGTAGATGTATCACACTGCAAACTCATGTTAAGTCCATGATCCACCAATAGTCTTAGATCCTCTACAGTTGTCATCCATTTTGCTACCGTCTAGCCAGTTGTCATCCATTTTGCTTTTGCTTTTGTTGTAGGTTATTCTTCCTGATGTATTTGTCAGCACTGAACTTCATCCTTTTGCTTTTAGCTCAGCTTTCCAGTTTATCAAGATCATTCTGAATTGTGCTCCTATCTTCCAGTGTGTCCATAATCATTCCCAGTTTTGTGTTGTCTGAAATTTGCTTAGGAAGCTCTCTGTTCTAGCATGCAAATCATTAATAAACATGTTGAACAGAACCAGGCCTAGGACAAACCCCTGCATGTGGATGTGGAAAGTTTTCCTTTCAGGAGCCTTGCAGTGCAGGATCAGATAGTTCTCAGACTTGTATTCTGAGAGTCAAAAGGTAAGGCAGAAGCTTTTCCAATGGAAACATAACATTAAAAATAAATAGCTGGGTGTTATCACTTTTTACTTAGGCATTTCCCCATCCTCAGGAACCTGCTTACACATCACATGTGTGGACAGAGAGAATATTTCTGTTTTATAGATGGGCTGCCTTTGAAATCAGTGAGAGCAGTTTAAGGGCTCACTGAAGAGAATTGCTAACACAGTTTGTCATGACTGTTAAAGTAAAGACCGTCTCTTAAAACCAGTTGTTGGCAGAGGTTCAATTCCTGACAAATGAGTTTCTTGGAGAGAGGCCATTGCACATGTAGGGTAGTTCATCTGAGAAATAAAAGAAATTCTTTTAGTGGGGAGTTTAAGACCATTGACTTTCAAGAAAATAAATGCTTACATTGTGAATAATCTGTATTGTAAAATAACAATTGGACTGCTTGGTTCAATGTTTAAAATGAAGCCAGCTAGTATCTTCATTTTGAAGGTTTTACTTTGGTATTCAGGTAATTTCTTGTCTTGTCAGTGTTGGCACAAGTAGCTTAATGTTCCATTTTCTGTGGATTATGATGTTGCATGTTAATATTTCTGTTTTCTGAGATTGAGAATCAGATATTGACTTCTTTCAGTGATTTTTACTTTGCTGTTTTCATTTATATACAATTTTATAGATGAACTGAAAAGAATCTGTGTCTAAATGCAATCTGAATATGGTTTCATCAGTTTGATAAATGATGGTCATATTATTGTTTTCACGGACCTCATTAATTTACAAATAATTTATTGAGTCAGCATACTCCAATAGCTACCACATCAAAGTATCCAAAATGTTGCAGTTATTTCCTATTCTTAGTAGCCGTAACACTGGCCCAATGTATAAGTGCTTTTTATTTACCACTGTCTAAACACTTTACAAAGTGAAATGATGCTCTTTTTTTTGGAGGGGAGACATAATTTTGTCCTGTAGCACCATGTAAACCACTGTATAGTAATTTTCAAATGTTTTAAGAAGGGATTCAGTTCAGTAGTGGGGTGCCTTCCTTTTCCTATCCCTTACTACATGAAATCAAGATTGAAGAATACTTTGATTATATTTATTTAACCAGAAAAAATTATGCAATGACTATGTTCTGTAACTCTCCCCAGAAAGGAAAATAACCAGGGGACATTGCCATGGAGTGGAAAAAGAAAAACAAATACGCCCCCCCCCCCCCACCACAGTTATTGTAACATCATGGAAGCTATTTTGCTGGTCTGGAGAACTTAGTGCTGTAGAATCTAGGCATCTCACAAGACACAGTACATTTAGAGGGAGATTTTCAAAAGCACAAATGGCAATGAGGTGCCTAGTGCAGGTGAGGAAAATATTGTGTACATTGAAATATTACGGGAGATTCGAATAACACAAAGGAAATAAATTTATCCGGCCAAGGCCTCAGGGTTAACACCTTCCAGGACCAAGACAAACTCATTACCTTTTCTGTCAAAGAGGTATAAGAGATAAAAAGTTGGTTTGACCTATTTACAGTTTCTAAGCAGCCTTTCACTTGCAGGTTTTGTATACTGTAGATTATCTGATATGTTACTGATGTTAAAATAAAAGTTGCTTTATTGTGCTACTATAATAAATCTCCTCCACAAATGCATTGCAATTTCTCTTTCTCTCTGAATTTAACTTATTTGAAGGGTAAATTGTCCATGCATATGGTACTTATTTCACTGCTTCCTCTCAGAATCATAGTCAACTGTATTTAGTTGTCTGGGGTCCCTGCTACATGTTACATATATTACACAATTAACTGGTTAATTGTACAGTCGATTTAGACTGGTCACATGTGCAAAGTAAGACTGGCCACAAGTGCAAAGCAATTACCACACAATTAACTGGTCAATTGCACAATAAGTGTGGACCAGCCACATGTGCAGAGTAATTATCATACTGTAAAAATGACAGTCAAGCTATAAAGAGAGCCAACCAGCTACAAAGTTAGTGTTTGAAAATGTGTAACAACTCTATAGCTGGTTTCTATCTAGCTTCAATTTAAATATGTAGCAGGTCCCTGGAGGGCATTTCTGCAGGCTGCAATTAAGTGTTAAAAAGCCCAAGTTCAACTTGTCTGGATTGTAGATCATAAGAGAAGAGGCAGAGTTATTGCTGTTTATGGCATGATCTGCCAGGATTATAAATAATCTTCTGCTCTCCTTTTCCTGCTTTAGTCTCCAATCAGGGGCAAACTGTTCTCTAACACGGTGGATCCCAACCTAATTTAAAGTTGCCCAGCTTTAACTCCTCATGTGACTACTGGCAGCAGAAGCCACTTGCCTGGGTCAACAGATGGGGGTCCGAGCAGGGGGCTCCTGGCAGTACCTGGCAGCCAACCTTTTGTGGCCTGGTATCAGGGTGCAGCCTGGTGGTTGGGAACCTCTGCTCTTGCAGACAAGTGTTGTTACTAACTGTAACCAAGAGGAGATTAGGTTACCTTCCACTCAAGTGATCCATCTCAGACTGAGTATCTTGTCTGATACTTTGCATATAGATGGAGATTCACAAGTGTGGACTTTACCTTGGTTAAGTTCAACACAAGGATTTTAGGATCACTTGTGTATTGTACTTGCTTTTTGGCTAGCTTCCTCCCCCCTCAGTAATGCCATGTGGACTTTGTGAGTCTTCTGTATAAGGATGTAACTTGGTTCTTGTTGACATCAACACAGATCAGATGCAATTTAAAAATCCTGGCCCTAGGTTCTGGTCAAAATTATCCTGAAGAAAAACTTTGACAGTCATCACCATGAAAATATAACCCATGAAGGAGTCCTCATTGACATCTAAGGATACCAAGAGAGTGAAGCTGAAATACAAAACCTTTGCTATTTGCTTTGGTGGGACTTTCAGAGTTGTCCTATCTTCATTTGTGGCATAAGTACAGAGCCCCAGGAAATAGAACTTAGCCTTCAGATAAAATCTCTTGTTCTTTTATGTGCCTTAATTTGGAAACAGGGGAACATGCTTTCACCAGGCACTGCTGTGCATTTTTCTAACACTCTTCTGTTTCTTCATTACTAGCGCAGGGTGGTGTGCACACTCAGCTGAATATGGGTTATGTCCTGCTTCTTTCATATGAAATATTCATATTCAGTCTTAAGAAGAAAGTGCAGGTGAAAATGGCTGATTAAGGTGGAGCTGGATGAGCATCTAGGAGACAGTTTACTGTTTTCCCTGTTGCTCAATATATATAAGGCTTCAAAGAGGGTGCCTGAAAGATTTTCCACAAATGGACTTTTTAGCATGCAGATTCAGCAACTGAAGTTAATACTCATGGGTGCAGGCAGAAGTGTAACTTCCAGCTGTAACTCAGAACAATTTTTGCGAAGTGCTTACCCCAGACCAAACAGAAGTACACTCTTGATTCCAGGGGGGAAGGGAATTTAGCTGGTGGCTGGGATCCTGCAGCCTGGTTCCCATAGCAATGGCCAAGCTCTCTGCCAGTGCTCCCTGTTTTCAAAATGGGAGCGGAAAAACACAGTGGAAGGAGTTCATTCCTGGGACTCCTTAGCTGGTGCTGAAGGGTGGAGTGGGTGAACTGGAGCCCTCTACCTGGGGATGGGGGGACTGCAGTACACTTGCCCCACACTCCAGAGGAGGCTGAAAAACACCTAGACTGAATTCCCTCTGCTCCCTTCCCCCCCAACACTCTGAAAACAGGGACAGGCTGGGAACTACCCAGACACAAGTTACCAAACATTTTATAATATCTTTATCTGATACCTCATGCAGTGCACCATTTGCGTTGCATTGGAATGCATCATGCTTTGGCTGAGGGCTTCAGCATGGTAAAACACATGTGCCTTTTTACTAATTCTGGTAAAAACTGCCCAAAAGTGAACAAGGTGTGAGCCTTTGAAAAGTTATGGAACATATGCTCAGATTTGTTCCAATTCAGCAGCTAAATTCTGCAAAGTCTATATTTGTCCAAAGTACAAAGGTTGGAGGAAGGGGCTTTAATGAAGGTTACACCAGGAAACTGGAATTTCCTAACTGATAAAGGAGTTATGTTGCAGTCTTAATGTTCTACTAGAGTTTGTGTTTGGGTACAAGGTGGCATATGGTGTGATAAGGGGGTTCCTTTTTATCAATCAGTAGATACAGAGAAAAAATTAGCAGCTTTTATGAACTCAAACTTTTTCCTTGGGGTTATAAAAGAGAATGTTTCCTAATGAAAAATGTTTCCTAATTTTAATTCCTATTTATATTAGTTTCCTTTAAAAGGTCTTTTTTTACATGCACTGTGTCTGTCACATTTTTCATGGTATTGGCTGAAAAGGAAAAAAGGTACAGGGCTCAATGTTTTGAGTGATAGGCCTTGGTACAGAGGTACTGCACGTACATAACTGCGGTATGTGTGAATTTGAATGTCTGCAACATTGACTTGTTCTCTCTAATAAACTTGCCTCATAGACCATGGGCATATAACTCTCTCTTACTGTATTTTTCCCTTGGGTCTGGTTGTGCAGAGCATTCTGACACGTATATAATTTATTCCAAAGATGTGAGGAAACACTTTTATCAAGCAGTGTTATTTTTGCAATGCTCCTCCCTTTTATACCAATACCTGCCTCTACTATTCACTTAACAGCATTGACAAAAATCCTCAGAGCAAAACTTTATTTACCTTGGTGTAAATATCTCCTGCTATTACTTAACTTGTTCTTCCTGATCATCCAACCACCATCTGTTCCACCATGCAATCTTTGTAAACAGGCTAAAACCCATGCTAGCATGTGTGTATATGCCTGCCAGAATATTTACTCTTTTTTAAACCGTGTGAGCACTACAGTAGACTCTATCTAATCTGAACCAAAGTTATTACACCCACTCCTCTTCCCTTCCCATTAAGAAAATAAATCCTTATCTGTGAAATCCTCTTATTTTGGCCTTTTAGAAGTAAACGTGCCGGAGAGAGCCCTGTTCTTGTTCCAGTGAATAAGTTCCCTCATTGAGGGAAGTCGGAAGAGGGTTCTTACTTAACATATAACTGTCAACCTTGGAAGGGCCTCTAAGCAATGGTAATGGACAGATATACATTTTGGTATGTCCCCTAATAAGGTATATCTGAGAGGTGTCAAGGATGCCCATGACAGGGTCAAGAAGAAAATGCCTACCAGTTGAATCTTCTTAACACATTTCTGTCTAGATTTAAGATGGAGAGGCATTATCCAGCCTGGCATTATCCATCCTGGAGTTAAATGCCTGAATTACTGTGGGTCATGTCTTCATCCAGTAGGAATGGATGAAACTGCCTTGCTGGCTAGAGATAGTAAAAAGTATTCTTGATGACTGCTGTCTGGTTCTCCAAGGGAAATGATGAATCCAGCATGGCCCAGGGAACAGTGAAATGATGGATGGCGTTTGCCCTCAAACAAGAATGAGTGGAATGCTTACCAGCCCTGTAGAGCATGTGCTTCTTTCATTTGGTATCATTTGGATCTCTCTTTGGTTTATATTTATGCATTTGTTCTTACTCTAAGCTATATTCTCCCTCAGGCACTATCATATCTGAATCAGTTGTATGGTATGGGTTGAAAAAGTTGCACATTCTGTTATGGTACAAGAAGTTGCTTTTGTTTTGTGCAAAATAAATGAATAGGGGTAGTGATAGGACCGAGCACTGAGATTCTAAGATAATTCTCTGAGTTGATTGCCAGTCATGACTGCTGGTCTTTAGGAAAGGCATGAGGTCAGCTTTGCACAACTGCCTACTCCTGCCAGGATACATGCAGCAGAAGTTTCGGCAGTGCCTGTAACTGGACTGTGTGTTGAATGCATGGGTGTTTCATGTCTGTTCATCAGCACAAGGCAGATGATCTGTGCAACCAATGTTGTGCAGGATCAGCTTACTTTTCAGGCCTGAAGCTGACCCTGGATGATACAGGGTGATGCAATTTTTGATGATGCTCACAATTTACTAACAACTTCTTCAAAATCTTATAAAGAGAGTCAAGGCTGAAAGCTGAATTCATCCACATTATGTGCTCTCATCTAGAGGACAGGTCATATCATACAATGATAGAAAATTAGGATTGGAAGGGACCTCAGGAGGTCATCTAGTCCAACCACCTGCTTGAAGCAGGACCATCCCCAGCTATATCTTCCTCGCCAAGGCTTTATCTACCTGGGTCTTAAAAACCTCCAAGAATGGAGATTCAACAACCTCTCTGGGGAGCCTGTTCCCGAGCCTGTTCTTTACTACCTTCCTAGCGAGAGTTTTTCCTAACATCTAACCTAAACTTCCCTTGTTGCATCTTGAGACCATTGCTCCTTGTTCTGTCATCTTCCTCTAGTGAGAACAGTGTAGCTCCATCTTCTTTGTAGGTACCCTTCAAGTTGCTATTAAATTCCCTCTCAGTCCTCTCTTCTCCAAGGTAAATAAGTCCAATTCCCTCAGCCCTCTAATCATTTTTGTGGTCCTCTACTGGACTCTTTCCAACTTGTCCATAATCCTTTCTGTAGTGGGGAATGCAAATTCGTTCCAACAAGGGCAGGAGCCTGGCATTTCAGGTGGTAAAATGCTTCCTTACTGTAAAATTATGAACTTTTCATTTTAAAAAGCAGCTAAAATTTGATTTCTTCCATATATCAGGTATCTAGGTTATTAGTATGGCTACAACCTGGATACCTGACACATGGATGATACTAATGGACCTGAATAGATCATCTCGTCTACCCCCCTGCCACTGGTTGGGGCACATGCTAGGATCGCATGATCCCAGACAGATGTTTATCCAACTTCTTTTTGAATTTACCCAAGGTAGGAGCGACGAGCACTTCCTTAGGAAGTTGGTTCCAGATCCTAGCTACCCTAGCAGTGAAATAGTGCTTCCTAATCTCTAACTTGAACCTATTCTCTGGCAGCTTCTGGCCATTGTTCCTTGTCACCCCAGGTGCTGCTGGGGAGAATAGGACCCTTCCTATTTGCTGCTGATATCTCCTAATGAGTTTGTAGACAGCCACCAAATCCCCCCTCAGCCTCCACTTGCTGAGGTTGAACAGACTCAGGTCCCTCAGTCTCTCCTCATAGGGCCTGTCCTGTTGGCCTCCAGCTAAGCGGGTGGCCCTCCTCTGAACCCTCTCAAGGCAGGCCACATCCTTCTTAAAGTGCAGTGCCCAGAACTGGATGCAGTACTCCAGTTGTGGCTGGACCAATGTCAAGTAGAGGGGGAGTATCACCTCTCTGGACTGGCTTGAGATGCATCTTTGGATGCATGACAAGGTGCGGTTGGCTTTGCTGGCTGCAGTCTGGCATTGGCAGTTCATGTTCATCTTGGAGTCAGTAATAGCTCCAAGAGCCCTTTCTGCCTCTGTGCTCACAAGTGGGGAGCTCCCCAGCTTGTATGTATCCTGTGGATTCCTTCTCCCCAGATATAGCACCCTGCATTTATCTACACTGAAGCCCATCCTATTACCATCCTCCTACTTTTGTAGTCTGTCTAAATCTAATTGCAGCCTCTCTCTCCCTTTGAGCGTGCCTACCGCTCCCCACATCTTGGTGTCATCAGCAACTTGGACAACGTGTTTTCCACCTCCTCATCCAAGTCGCTGATGAAGATGTTGAACACTGTAGGCACCAGGACCAAGGCTGGGGGGACCCCACTGTTGGCATCCCGCCAGGTCGAGTATGACCCATCCACCACCACTCTCTGGGTGTGCCCCATCAGCCAATTTTTGACCCATCCAACTATGTAGGCATCAATGCCACGGTCGCTCAGTTTATTAATGAGAATGGGGTGAGAGACAGTGTCAAAAGCCTTCTTGAAGTCGAGAAAGACTATGTCCATGGCAACACCATCGTCCAGGGTTTTAGCTACCTGCTCATAAAAGGCCATCAGGTTGGTCTGGCAGGACCTGCCTTTGATGAACCCATGTTGATTTCCCCTGGGCATGATCTCCCCTGCTGGCCCTTCACAGATGTGCTCCTTGATCATTTTTTTTAAGGATTTTCCCCAAGACCGATGTGAGGCTTATGGGGCTATAGTTTCCTTGGTCCTCCTTTCTCTCTTTCTTATAGATGGGAGCCACATTAGCTAGTTTTCTATCTCAGGGCACCTGGCCCATGGACCGTGATTGCTCATACAGCCAGGCCAAGGGCACAGCAATGACCCCTGCCAGGTCCTTCCTTTCCCAAGCCCATTCTTGCTGAATAGTTTATACTCATCCTTGACAGTGCTGCAGCCATGGGAGTTTTCCCACCAGGTCTCTGTTATTCCAACCATGTTACAGTTGTATGACTGTGCAAGGACTTCTAATTCTTCCAGCTTGTTTTCCAGGTTCGTGCATTAATGTACAGACATCTGCAGTAACTAGCTGATTTGCCCTAATTTCTCAGGAAGAATGAGAACGTCTCCCCTATTGCCCCCTCCTGCTTATCCTTCCTCCAGGTAACCTGCTCCCCCACATACCTCAGGGCTTTGTTTTCCACTCCCTGGTGAACCTAATTTAAAGCACTCTTCACTAGGTTAGCAAGCCTGTCTACAAAGATGCTCTTCCTTTTCTTTCAGGTAAATCCCATCTCTTCCTAGAAATCCTTCTTTTTGAAACAACATTCCCATGGTCAAAGAAGCCAAAGCCATGCTGGCAACACCATCTGCACAACCATTCATTGATCTTCACTGATTCATTTATTGACACCACCTGAGTGCCTGACCCCTTCACTCTTGCACCCAGAGCTCTGTAGTCACTTTTGATCTGTGGAGGCCAGACCTGCATATTGTCTCTTAAACAGTTTTTCCTTTGCAAGGCATTCACCTTCTCATTGAGTAGTCTAGTTCTCATTTGATTATTATTTCTGATGACCATAAGGACCTGTGTTTAGACTGTACCAAAAATTCCTGGCAGCATCCTTTATAGTTCAGTCTGTTAATTCTGGCCCAAATCTGGCTAAGTGGCTAATGTAAATGTACTGTATGCATTTCTGCAAGGGTTTCTTGATTATCAGACAACCGCGCAGGTTTTCCAAGTAAGACATGCCATATTTGTGCCAAAATTAATTGGGAAGATGAGCTATATTTACCTGGCATAGGCAGTAAAATAACTACAGTGCAATATGAGAACACAAATTCACTTGAAATTCATTTGAATTTTTCGGGAACTTCCGTAAAAAATTGAGAGAGAGTCTGCAAACTGATGAACAATATTAAGCATGCTTCTGGGCTTCCCATGGTTTCAATGTCATGAATATAGAGAAATGTCTAACCTCATGGTAAATTAATTATAGCCTTAGATTTATTATCTCGTGAACACAGGCTATTTTTTAAAAAACTCTCTGTTTTGGCATTCCGTATTTCAATTTATTTCTCCAAATGTTAAAATTTACTCCTCAACCTCTTTTTCCTTTTCTACACTTGGCATAGTAATTTATATGCAGAATGTTAGTTTTTGAGTTACTAGAAGAAGAAATGTATTTTTTTTCAACAGTGTCCTCTTTTGGGAGAATTTTGCCATAAAATGTTGCATATGTGGCAATTGTTAACTGTTATATTTGAGCTAAGACTTTTACTGCTGTATAACTGAGTGGTCTTATTGACGATAGGTTGTGCTGTTCTTGTGCTTTGTTTCTCCTTTAGATCAAGTATTGAGACAGGCTTTCATTTAAGCCACAACTTGAATGTGATTCCAGTAATGGAAGGCTTGTTCCTGTTTTGAGATACTGAACTTCAGAAATCTGAGAGAAATGAACTGATCCAAAAAGGGGTTCTGTGTTAAATTTTCTATGATAATGCAAATAATATATAATAGTACAGGAATCAAAAGGAAGTGATATTTTAATCAGTTTGGAATTAAATCTTCATACTCTTCTTTAAAACAGAAACCTTTCATTAGTACTGTAAAATTTCATGAACTAATTTCTGTATCTAGTTTAATATCTGTATCAAGAAATAATATCTGTATCTGTAACTTCTGTTTAACCTAGACAGTTATAATTTGGCAATTTTTTTAGAGAAACCTACCCTTTTAATATATTTTTTTGAAGTTCAAAATGACTTTTGAGGTAATTCGCTGGTTGTCTGTGGACATCTGGATAGCTTCTTAGAAGCAACTACCAGACCTCTAGGCAGAACTGCTTGTAGCTGTTTGAATTTGCTGGACACCATTCGGTGTAAAACTTTGTAACTTGTCTGAATCCTGGAGCTAGGACTTTTAAAGGTAATAACTTGGGCATTGTCTCCAAGCCTGTGGTATTTACCAAGATGTGGCTTATCTATAATTATTGCTTTCCTTGTTAGTTTTTATAACAAGTTGCTATCCAACTAAATCAATGTATTTATATTGTAAACATCTTTCCAACCAGGTTAGCTGTAGCATGCAAGAGTTATTACAGAGCAAACGCATGTGTAGAGATTTGACTTGGCTTTGTTGGCTTCTCTTTTCTTGCTGCAGATTTTACCTAAAACATTTGAAGCAACAGATGGAAAACAGCTGGTGGCATTTCATTTTCTAAATCAAAAGGAAAAATAATCCTAATTTGGGAAATGAAAAATAGAGAAAGCAAGTTTCATAAGAAAAAAACCAGAAGGAGAAATAAGCCACCAACAACAGAGTCCTTTAACAAATAAATACAACAGATCAAAGAGGCTCTGAAGATTAGTGGTGTTCTTGTTTGTTTGTCCCCAAAATGTTACTTCTCTTTGTATAATGTCTGTCATTGGGAACTCTTGAGAAGGTACTATATCCATCCAGAGAGGATTATTTCTTCCATGATAGATTATCGTCCTTGCATTGTCTTTGTAAAAGAATTTGAACCTCCTTGAATAACATTATGCAAAGATAAACATTATTTATGATACAATACCAGCATGCCAGGTATGATGAAAGGCAGAAAATTAATTAAATCAGCTTGTGAGAATTATTTGGGGAAATAAACATAAGTGCATGCAGTAAGACAGTAAGAAAATGAACTTTATGTGTGCCTTCTTATCACTCTACATTTGTTGTGCCCACAATGTACAAATAGATGCATATCTAGATGTGCTCCTGACTGCACAGTATCTACCAGTACTGTGCAGTACCTATAGTCTCAGCAGTGCATGGGTCTTTCCCAAACCCACGTCACCATAAAAACAAGCTACGACAACATAGCTCATTGGTACAACAATTTAGAGTCTTGTGTAGCAGCGTACACTGTAGACATTAACAACTCTAGATCACTTGGAGATTTGGTAAACATAAGTTTTCATTTTAAAATAGAAGTTAAGAAATGCTTGAGAAATACTTAAAAAGTAATGGAAGTTGCTGGATGCCTGAGCTATTTCCATTGAAGAATATGAGTAGATTGCAAACACAGTGGAATTATTTACCTTGAACTATAGATTGCCAACCACATACTCTTGGCATATAAAATATTTCTCCTAATCTTAGATAAGAGCTGGAACTTAGCCTGAGATGTCACATACTGATTTAACGGATGGGGTCATTTTAAACTACAAGTTGCTTCCTTCTCATTAGTTAATGGAAGCGAAAATATTAACCCTTGAAGAAAAAGGAAGTGCTTTGTGTATTTTGAACATCTCCCCCA
This sequence comes from Caiman crocodilus, assembly GCA_030014935.1. Taxonomy (NCBI): domain Eukaryota; kingdom Metazoa; phylum Chordata; order Crocodylia; family Alligatoridae; genus Caiman; species Caiman crocodilus. The sequence continues at coordinate 31,953,712 of JAGPOW010002791.1, forward strand.
TGTTACTAATATCCAGAGTTCCTGGCTTTCTCTGTTTTAAAATTGCAAATTCTCTGATTGAAACCCCCCAAATCTGTCACTCCCCCACACACAGCCCCCCTCCACCCCTGTTGGTGACCCTCACTCCCCAATCACAGCACAGACCCCCAGACCTGCTGGTGCCCCTCACTGCCCACTCATAGCCACGCACCCTACTAGCCCTGCTGGAGGGGACCCCGAGCTGCCAGGGCTACAGGGCCAGGGATCAAGGTCTGCAGCCCCCTGCCCAAGTCCTGGCTGCCACCTGTGGGAGGGCTGCATGGCCAGAGTAGAGCCCACTGGGAGGGCAGATGCAGGTTGCCTGCTGTGGGCTCAGGCTTTCTACTCTGCTGCCCTCCCCCCAGGGCCTATGTGGCCCAGCGGGTGGGATCTGCCACAGCAAAGCAGGACAGGGAGGCTTATACGGTTGACATGAGCCAAGCACTGCCATGGTGAAGCACCCCCTGCCCACTGGGCAGCAGCAGAGATAGTGGCGCAGACTGGAATTCTTCCAGCCTGCAAGGGAGAACCCACTGTTTCCTGCACTTTTCTCCTTTAACGGAGAAAATCTGGGGATTTCTTTTCCTTAAAATGAGAAAATCTGCATTTTACTATGTTTTTCTGTGTTGAAGGGAAAACCTGGGTCCCTGCTAATATCACAAGTGATTTTAGTTGGGTTAAAACCAGGTCTGGGCAGTAGAATTTCACACCCTTTGCTGTACACTGTTAAAGCAACTTCAGGCACAAATGCCTTGGAAGAAAAGGGTATAAAAGTAACAATAATATGACATAGCTCTGTTTGATTAAGCATCATTTTATGTTCAAAGAAAAGTACCTGAGAGCAATAAACCATTGTTTGCTAATTAGGTTATATTCTGCAAACGAAGGACTAAAAATCATTTTCTTGGAATACAACTCTTTTATTTGTGTTATACAACTTATTTGTTCAAAAGCCCTGGGACTGAATGCATGGCAGGAAAGGAATATCTTCTTCCTATGATGGGGGAGATCCCCAGGTATATATTAAAGGCAGTGGAATGAATTAGTTAACACACTTTCTGATGTGCTGTGTTGTGAGATATTGGTGTTCTTTACAATTATGGTATTAAAGTTGTACTGATGAGGAACAGTTTATTTAAGGGTGTTTAATGGCCTTATTTTACACTTGAATTCAAAGCAATGCACAGGGTTAGAAAATTTGGTACATAGCTGGCTGAAAATCAAAAGAGAAAATGATCAGTATGGGCATAAAATGGCTCTGCCTATGGCATTTTCTTTTTATTAGAAGAAGTAGGTGCCCTGCAGCAAAGAGATTGATATATTCTTTGAGATCTAAGGAGTACCTGCTGGTGTGGATGGCCAGGAGAAGGGAAGCTAGAAAGACCACCCAAAACCTGTGTTAACAACATTAAAGCAAAGATTTCATAGACATTAGGGCTGGAAAGGACATCGTAAGATCATCAAGTCCAGCCCTCTGCCCCAAGGGCAGGAATTCAGCTGGGGTCACAGTATCCCAGCAAGATAAATGTCCAATTGACTCTTAAAGGAATCCAGAGTAGGTGCTTGCACCACGTCTAGCAGCAGTCTGTTCCAGGTCTTGGATCTTGATCTGTAAAGAAGTTCTTCCTTATGTCCAGCCTGAAACAGTCTTGGAGAAGTTTGTGACCATTTGAACTTGTCATCTCATGGGGCGCTCTGATGAACAGGCATTCCCCCAGATCCTTATGTACACCCCGTATATACTTATAGGTGGCCACCAGGTTCCCCCCTGAGCCTGTGCTTTTCCTGGCTGAAAAGTCCCATAGCTCTCAGCCCCTCATCATAAGGCCTGCTTTCCTGCCCTGTGATCATGCGCGTACCTCTCCTCTGAACTCTCTCATGCTTTTCCACATCCTTTTTAAATTGTGAAGCCCAGATTTGGATACAGTACTCCAGCTGCAGCCTCACCAAGGCCAAGTACAGCAGGAGGAGGCCAAGTACAGAGGGAGATCTTGAAAAGGGGTGCATCCCAAATTCTGACTTCTTTTTACCTGAATGAGTATGTTCTTTATCAGTTGTTGTCTAGAAGAGAGAAATAGTCTAGTATTGATTTGAGTACAGTGACCGACACAAGAATACATTAGAAGGAAAGCATGAATATTTTCCTTTTTCTTTTCCCAAATGGACAAACTTAAGGGTATCAGACTACCCCCCAAGTGGTTATGTAATATGTTTGGTGTGTTACATTGTGCTACTGACCTCCTTTGTAGGCACTATAGATAATGTTATTCTAATATAAAGCTTCATAGCCATTTGCATGGATTCACAGATTCTGCAAAAGTAAGTGATGTGGCAGCAATCCTGAGCTTGAGTAACCAAAATCATGTGTAGGACTTGTCTGCAGAGGGAAGCCCCCAAAAAGGTACTGCAAAACTCCTGGACTGTTAATTGCAAGCAGAGTGGCTATACTGTACTGACTACCCTTGTAGACACTCCTATTCTGTAGAGTATCTTTTTTGAAGTTTAGGTTAGTCCATTCCCTGTTTTTTCTATACTTCAATCAGTGCATCTACACATGCAAATGCTCCAGGGAACAGACATTCACCTTTGACTCCAGAAATGCAGCCATATGCCTGTAGTGGCCCAGGCCAGAATCCAGAGGGCACTAGAGCATGCCTCTCTGCTTAGCTGGAGCAGACAGTTTGGGTCAAGGCTAGCTTACCTACCTTGCAGTGGGGGGAGAGGGTGGCTTTGGGGGAGGTGCAAAGCATCCTGGGATGCTGAGGGACTGTGAATTAACTTGAATGTGGAGAAGATCTGGGAGAGAAATTCAATAAACTAGTTTAACCTAAATCAACTAAGTCTGATACTACATCCATCCCAGTTTATCTTAACCCAGTTTTGGCTATTTTGAAAGCAGTTTATGTGCAGTAAACTTCTGTTTTGTTACAGATTTGAGCAAGTTTCTGATTATAGCTACTGGTTTACGTGTAATTTCTGTCCCTAGCCATACTGATCTGTAATGTTAACAGCTAAGGCTCATAGCAGACATGGCAAACAAGTCTGAGTATGTCAGCTGTTTATATATGCAGAAAGTGAATGCAGGAGGGAAAAAAACCTTATGATCAGATTTGCTGTATTTTGGAGACTTTATGATTTGCCTTTTGATCTTATTTCCTTGCAGCATTAATGGAAAGAGAAACCATTTTCTGAGAGACATGCTATGGATTTGTCAGGATATTGCAGATGGATCCAGTAATAATGTGTATGAGGTTGCCTGAAATTTTCCATTATAACCCCTTCTTTTCAATTGGGTTGAGCCAAATTATTTGGCTTCATGGAGGAATTGTTGGGTAAACTTTTGCAGTCTGTTATACACACAGTGAGACTAGATGATCATAATAGTGCCTTCAATTTTGAAATCACTGAAAATGTAAACTTGCTTTAATGTAGATTTTGCATTTGTTTTCCATTACAATATGCATCAAAGGCAAGTGCTTGTACTTACAGTGGAAATATCCTACATGCCTCAAAAATAATGGCTATGGAGTGAAAAATAAGCTAACTGAAATTCTAAGACCTGTGATGCCTTTTTGATATGGCCCATGACAGTTCATTTGGAGAACATGTATCTCTTGCACACAGGAACATTTTATGAAAAGTAGGCTTCTTAAAGTTGTATCCATTTTTTGTCACTTCAGAACTATCTGTTTTGCAACATGCTTTTCCAAGACCTGTCTGATAAGACTGTTCCTACAGTACAAAGTCTATAGAATACATCATCTCTTATCTTGAATAGTATTGGCTACAGAAACAGGATGTTACTAATGTTTTGGGCAGTCATCTTGGATCAAGATTTTCTAGCATTTTAATTTTAGCTTTCAAATTCCACCGTGGTCTGATTCTGCTTATCTCTCAATTCTTCAATCCCTCCACACCAGCTTGTCTACAGTGCTTTATCAATATGCACCTTTAAGGCTGTTCTACAACTGTAGATACATAGGTCAAGGATTATTCTGTTACTGTGAAATAGTTTTCCCTTGTGAGTTTGTGGATATGGCTGCAAGTTTGTTTTAAATGATGACTTGCTTTTCCATTTGCATTAAAAAACTATCTGTTAAGGGAAGAGACTCTTAAATCATGTTTACCTTCCAGGTATTTCACCTTTCTGTGTATTTGCATTAAAAAAAACTAATTAGGTTTTTAGCAAAAGTAATCATTTTAGCAAAAAGTAGCAAAAGTAAAGTGTAATTGGCACCTTCTCCTTCCTGTATAACCCTCACTGTGACCTGTGAGGATCTGTTTATGGCTTCTCAGGACCATTTGTATGCCCATTTGTGTTGTTCCTCTACACCCTCTCTTGATCATTGTAGTTCTTCTCCATATATGAACACTTTGTCAGGATGTTGTCTACATTACTCCAAAAGAAAGACCACATAGGCCAGTTCGGTACCAAAAGCTTCATCAAGTTTATTTACCTGCAAATCACTATTTCACTAACATGCCTGTACCACCTGTATCACATTAACCTAATTCTCAGACTTTCTGCTTTCACGGGGTATGTTCTAGACTCTGGCACCAGCCTTGATGATTAATCTTAACAGTCATTGCTAACAACTTACCAAGCAATTTGAACACTCTTCTGTTTCTCCCATGAGCACCTTAGCAGTATGAGATCTACAAATGGTGCAGAGCAAGCAGATCTTCAACAGATGCATCCCTAAATAAGAATTATGTTAGGCAATAATAGAAATGCCATTACAGCAATGGGTGTTCTAAGTCATCACTTATTTTCTTCTCCTAAACCTATTCGTGCGGTCAAGCAGGCAGCAATTTTAATAATTCAGTGGATCTGACCCTGAGTTTTAAGTGATGTGAACTACCACAGCAAAATTGCTACCTACCCCAGTGTTCCTAGCCACGTGGATCAGAAACTTTGAAAAGGATAGGAAGAAAACATTATGTTTCTGTGATAACAAGCACAAAAAACTAAATAGGGAATTCAATATTTGTCCCCTTAATTTTAGCCTGTCTCCAAAAAACTGAAGAAAATATACCTCACATCCTAATATTTATTTTATAAGTAAAAAAAAAAGGTATCTTTTGCCAAATCCATTTATTTAGCCCGAGGTGTCAAACTCACGGGCCAGATAAACATTGCTGGGCAAGTCTGAGGGCTGGATTGGGGCCAATGCCCTATGCAGCACCTGACGAACCAAATCCAACCCAGGACTTACTCTAGGGCTTGTGCTGCATGTGGTGTGTGGGCTAGACCTAGTGCTGCACGCAGCACAGGAGGTCTGGGACATGGGCTGCATGTGATGCCAGTGCTGGACCAGCTCTGCAAGCTGTCTGTGGGTCCAGTTTGGATAAAGGCCAAGGCTGCCCATGCTCACTGGAGCCAGCAAGCAGAGCTGGTCCGATAAGGCATCCGGTAAGGCATCATGTGCAGGCTGAGCTCAACCCCCTGGTGTTGTGTGCAGCTCCAAATCTAACTTGCATGTTTGATGTGAAGTGAACTCCAGGGCTGACATGTACTGCACCTGGCATGTAGGCTGGACTGACTATGTGCCCTGCATGTTGCATGGGGGTCAGCACGGTGCACACACTGCATGCACTTCCCTGCCAGATCCACCCCGTGTAATGGCTTTGGCACAGCCCAATCTAGACCAGCTCTGGAACCAGGGAGCAGAGCTGGTCTTGTGTTGGTGCCATGTGTAGCACATGCCTTGGAACATGCCCTGTGCTGCATGCAGCATGTCTCCTGTGTGGCACGTGGGATCAGTCCAGAAACCTACAGGCTGGATTATATGACTCCATGAGCTAGCACTGGCCCATGTGAGTTATGTTTGACACACCTGGTTTAACCCATGAAAACTGGGTTATAGTTTTGGGGATCTAGAGCTGTATATAACGATCAACAGCCAGAGAACATGTGTGTGTGCATGCATGCATGCATGTATATGCAGCAAGTCAGCTAACTTTTGTCCTTCTGCATCATTTCTTGAAAGAGCAGCAGTGTGGTTTTGAATTGATTTTATTAAATAATAAATTAAATGTTCTCCTACTGCAATCTACAAAACATTTCCAGTCTATGAATCTTTTCTTCCATGGATAGGAGGGTAAAGCTTTTATATAGTACATAAATTGGAAGAACTATACCACGCGGGGCACAGTGCTAAAAGTAGTTGCTTTCTTACAAGAGTGTAGGTTGTAGCCACGTTGGTCTAAGGGCATAGGCAGACAAGGTTCTTTGGATGAATCTGATATCTTTTATTAGACCAACTAAATAGTTGGAGAACAATTTTTAATCAAGCTTTCGAGTTCAACAACCCTTTGTCAGGCTAACAACGTTTCAGCAGTTGGTGTGTGCTCTTTCTGGATGGAATAAAAAGTAAAGAAGCCAGGGGCTGGGCTGGTCTGCATACAAGACAGGCAGTCAGTGAAAATGTAGATTGGGGAGTTAATGGGTGTGAGACAGGCTGGGTGTGGGGGAGAGAATGGGGATGAATAGTGGAGAAGTACCTGGGAAGTCAGCTGTCAGGCAGGTTATAATGTGTCATAAATCCAATGTCTATATTTAGTCCATAATTTTTAGTATCCAGGAGGCCGATGAAGTAGAGTTCATAGGCTCGTCTCTGGGAAGTGTTTTGTAGGTTTCCTTTGGGGATCGGGACTGAGAGATTGGAGAGAGAGTGGTTTTCTTGTGAGAAATGTTCCCTCACAGGTAATTGGGTATTCCTGTCTTTGATAGATTTCCGGGGTGTGTTCATTCTGGTGCACAGTTGTTGTTTGGTCTCACCTACGTATTTTCCATCAGGGCATTTGGTGCATTGGATGAGGTATGTTACATTTCTGGAGGTGCAGCTGTAAGATCCAGGGATGCTGATGGCTCTGTTGTGGGGTGTAG
>JAGPOW010002791.1:31968229-32008608 GCA_030014935.1 Caiman crocodilus
TATCCTGAGGGATACCCAGCATGGGTTTGTTGTGGGTAGGTCTTGCTTGACCAATCTCATTTCCTTTTATGACCAGGTGACCTATCACCTGGACAAGGGGGGAAGAGATTGATGTTATATATCTTGACTTTAAAAAAGTCTTCGATCTGGTATCCCATGATCACCTCTGGGCTAAACCAGCTAACTGTGGCCTTGACCTCACCATGATCCTCTGGCTGGGGAATTGGCTCTGCAGTAGGGCCCAGGGGGTGGTGGTGGATGGAAGCTAATTGTCTTGCTGCGCAATCAGCAGCGGGATTCCTCGAGGCTCTGTCCTAGGGCCTATGCTGTTTAACATCTTCATCAATGATGTGGACATTGGTGTCAGCCGTGGGTTGGCCAGGTTTGCCAATGACACCAAACTCTGGGGTAAAGCATCCACACCTGAGGACAGGAGGGTGATCCAGGCAGATCTTGACAGGCTCATGAAATGGGTAGATGAGAACCTGATGGTGTTCAACACCAAAAAATGCAAGGTTCTCCACCTTGGGAGGAAAAACCTGCAGCATGCTTATAGGCTCAACAGTGCTGGTTAGCACTACAGATGAAAGGGACTTGGGGGTCATGACTGACCGCAAGATGAACATGAGCCTTCAGTGTGATGCTGCAGAGGAGAACCACGCGCATGATCAGAGGTCAGGAAAACAGACCTTATGATGAGAGGCTGAGAGCCATGGGGCTCTTCAGCCTGGAAAAGCACAGGCTCAGGGGTGATATGGTGGCCACCTATAAGTTTATATGGGGTGCTCATCAGGATCTGGGGGAATATCTATTCACCAGAGCACCCCAAGTGATGACAAGATCAAATGGTCACAAACTCTGCCGAGACCGATTCAGGCTGAACATAAGAAAGAACTTCCTTACTGTCTGAGCCTCCAAGGTTTAGAATAGACTACCGCCGGAGCGGTTCAAGCACCCACTTTGAACACCTTCAAGACATGCTTGGGTACTTATCTTGCTGGGATCCTAGGATCCCTGCTGACTTCCTGCCCCTGGAGCCAGGGGCTGGACTTGATGATCTGCCGGGGTCCCTTCCAGCCCAAATGTCTATGAAATCTATGAAAGTCAGAAGGCAGCTTTTCTTAGGCACATGTGTACTGTGCTATGCTGTCAATTAAGATCACATGCTTTTTGCTTCTAATGTATTCTTTCCAGAATATGTAGCTTCACAACTTTGACTGTCTTTGCTATCAGTGAATTAACATTCTCCAACTGCATTTTCCTTTGGTGGGTTTTGAAGTGTTTGTGAACTACCCAATACATGTGGCAAAGGCATCATTCAGGATTGTTGCAGCACACGGCCTCCAGGTGGCTTTGGAGGGGCACCGCGGAGACGCACCGGGCAGAGGACCAGGTGATGGCACTTGCCCAGGTGCATTTGGGGCCCTGGGCAGGCGGAGAGAGAGAGAAAACTCCCGAGGCGAGGTTTGTAGAAAATGAACAAGTTTACTCACTTAACTTGCGAAGACAGCTTATCTCGAGCACACCAAATGAGGTTACATTCAATGCAAACAGTGTGAAGCGACAATTACCGCAGTGGCTACGGCCAGGTGTTAGTGTACCACAGCGCTTATCGGATGAGTCCCCTAAATTTTCGTTGGGGCCTCTCAGAGCCTGAGTGGATATCGAGCCCACTTGAAAACTATGGCTCTAAAAGAATACATGCGAGGGAATGAGTCAAGAGGCAGACCTCTTAAGGTCTCACTCACTCCTCTTCACGCGGGCACGAGAAACAATTAGATCAGATAGGCAACACACAGACAGCTAAGCTGACTGCCTGACTCAGTCAATTTTCCTCAGGACGCATGCGAATCTTGGGGCAGGGTCCTTAATATAGCCTCCCCAACCAATTAGGAAGCTCCCCTCAAGGATGCTTCTAGAAGTAAGCTTAGTTAACTCTCGCTGCTCCATGCTGCTCGCGTGACCGGGTCATCCTCTGCTACTGCGTTTCTCGTCCTTCGCATAACAATCATGTCACTTAGTAAACACAACATAATAAAAACATCATTGAACAAGTAACACATCTTATTGGTTATAGGAGCAATGATCTGGTGAGAGTCACTTGTCACTATTCCGTAACAAGGATTAATAGAAAACATATGAACGCTGAACTCCCTGGCACTAGCTTTTTTGGTGTACTTTTTCCAATAAGAGGCACCACAACAGAACGTAGAAGACCAAGGATATCTCCCAGGAGTTTTGTTTCTCCCTCCTAAGAAGAGCCAGTCTTCACAAGCCTGATCTCTTCTTTCCAAAGATAAAAAAGAAACCCTCATTCCTTTAGGATTAACAAACCTGTGTAAATTAGGTAATGAAAAAGGAATCCTATTTTAAGTAAAACGTTTCATGGTAATACTGTAAGAATAATAGTCCAGTTCATTAATGCTAAAAGAGATTTAGTTTCTGGAAGCTTGCACATGCAATATATGAATTTTTCAAACCCTGTAGGAGAGGGAGAATACTTAACTCTTAGGTATCAGGATTCAGGTTTTTCTTTTGTGAAATATGTGGTTTGACATGAATCGCTTTAAGTAAATGTGAGTGGGATCACTTTTTACTTTTCAAACAAAAGGTATTAAGCAGTGTTAGGCTGTTTGTTGATCGTATGCAGTAGCAAATGCAGAAAATGTGTTGTAAAACAGTAATTTGCATAGTATTTTATTTTGTGTGTTTAACTGAGATCCTGATCATAGGCTTGTCAGAGTTGTGCAAGTGTTATAACTAGCTTTGGGTTCAAAGGTCTTGTTATGTCTTTTGCTTTCCTTACCCACTCTTGATATTAAACAGCAATAAATTGTTAAACATTTGCTCCTAAATAGAGTATGTGAAATAAGTAGCTGTGATATTTTCTATAACTATTTTGTCTACTTTTGAAGAAAAATTTAGTATGGACAGTGGCAGTGCTTGAATTGCCCTGGTGTTTAAATTAAGTGTATCAGATTCCTGCCTCATTGACTTAAAGATTTAACATGACAAGAGCTCTAACATCTTCAGGAATATAGATAGTTTTGTTGAAACCAGGATCTAGCCTTAATATAGTCATTGGCATCCTTGAGGACCAGACACTTTCATGAGGCCAGATGGATTTACCATCTGGTGTTCTCTTCTGAAATAATTTTTTTATCTAGTCACAGTTCCAAGTTAAATCTTAGCATACCTAGGCAGATATTTATGCCTTTTTAATGTATAAATACTCCAGGCAAATCTACAAAGTTTGAGAAGAAAAACATCCTTCTTTTAAATTGCAAAAATTATATCCCAAATTCCTCAAAAACCAAGCTCTCAGTACTGTGCCTCACACAAGGAAAAGCCAAGATATGGTCTGTACCTTGCCCTAAAATTCAGATCAGTGGCTCTATACTGTACTACCAGAGGAAATCAATTGCCTTCCATTGACACAGCCTCATCAGCTCCTTACATGTCTGAATCTAGTGTTTGTCAGCTCAGATACTTCAGCTGATTTCAACTACCTGGAAAGTGGAAAAGGTAGTAAAAGTTAAGGCTAAAGTGATTGATTGCTAATGAATTATAGGCATCCTACGTTAGCTGCTTTAGCAGTTAAATACTCCATTCGTTACCTGCTATAGAGTCACAATCTGACAAAGACGTGTATCATTCAGTATACGTCTGCACCAAAATAAACTCCTGTCCTTGGAGGGGCACTCCTAACCCTTCCACTCTTGCTGTTGTACTCTAAAGCAGGGGTGGGCAATTATTTCAGGCGGCGGGCCGCTTGATGAGTTTTGGTGAGCTGTCGAGGGCCACATGGGTAGCTCCGCCCCTTGACAGTTGTCCCGCCCCTGCTTGCCATCTTGGGACCGCACGTCCTGCCCCCTAGCCCCTGACCTTTGCCACCGGAAATCCCTCCCTTTGCCCCTGGAAGTGCTCCTTTTGGGGAGGTGGCCTGGGAACCAAAAGTTACACCCTGTCATATAGTCTGGGTCATAAGACCTGCCCACCCAACACCAAACTTCCCTGCTTGCCATATCTGTCCGAGAATCCCCTGCCATCCTCATATGATGCCTGACATTAGAACGTGTACCCCTGGACTGGGAAACACTGCCCAACACCAGGGCCACTCTCACAGTGCATGGCCTGCTCCTGAGGCCCGAAGACTTCTGCCCTATGGGCCACGAGGCACAGGCACAACTTACCAGGTAGCAAGGGGTTGTGACCCTTCTGACATCCTACCCCAGCAGTGGGGCTTCAGAGGCATAAGACCTCCCGCAGAATGAAGCCAAACCAATTGAGTCAAGGACTGCACACACAAAATCTTTCAGAACAAATCATTTTAACAAAATATAGATAAGGTATCATAAATTAAAAACAAAACATCTACTATAACAGATTTTAATTTTATTTAAATAAATCATTTGAGTAGTGATAAGCTTAATGCTCCAAAAACAACATGACAAGCATACAACCATAATATAAATAACTTAAATGATTAACTTAAAGACAAACAAAGGAACTCAATGTGAAGAATGAAGCCTCTGATGTGCATTAATCAGAAAATCAAAATCCGGCATCATCTCTGTTGTTGCAATGCAAAGCACTGCTGCAAGGTGGTCATCGCTAATTGAAGATCTAAGGTTTGATTTGTTGATTTGCATTACAGAAAATGTCTACTCACATATGTACATTGATTCAAACAGCACAAGTGTCTTTTGGGCATGAGCCTTGATCCTTGAAAACTTCTGTTCTTTGAGACAGGCATAAAAGCTATGAAGTGGAACTTATTTAAATAGCTCAGCAAGCAGTGCATCACACTGCAGGTCAATAAGCTCAAGTTGCAGGTCACATGGAGCGCTGTCAACAGTAAATGTGAAAGGTGAGGAGACCAAAGACAAGTCTTTTTCTATCATTCAAAAATCTTCAATGAAAATCTTCTTCGGCCTCATGCTACTCCAGATGAAGTGAGCCCAGCCAGGTTGGTACAGGCCAGAAAAAGCAGCATGCAGCCAAAGCTGGCTTTGCCATGTGCTGCTGGGGATGGGGCGAGCCTGGCTGGCTTGGCAACAGCCATCAGAAGTGGCGGCAGAGTCGTGTGCTGCTCAGGACCAGTTCAGGAGCAGCTTTCCCTCCCTGGTACCAGCCTAGCCTAGCCCAAGATGCACAAGGCAAAGCTGTGACTACCGTTTACCTCAGCTGGCCCGCCTGACCAGTCCCAAGCAGCACACAGGTCAGCTACCACCCCTTCTCCCTGATGCTGAGCAGGCCAGAGCTGCACGTGGCACAGCTGGTCCAGCTGATGCTGCCCCTCCCCAGAGCCAGCCCAGTCTCACCTGGCATGGCCCAAATAGCATGGCATGGTACGGGGAAAGCCTGCCCAGCAGCCACTTTCCTGGGCTTACCTGCAGGGCAGGGTCCTTTCCAGTTCTGTGCAAGAGGCAGAAGCTGGCCTAGGCACTCCTTCCCCTTGCTGGCCCACAGGTTCTCGCTCAGCCTCCCTGTGCCTCTCAAGTTGCAAACCAGGCCTGAGCCAGGGGTGAGGCGAGGCTAGCTGGGTTAGGCTGAGGTCATGATTGGTTGCTTTGGAACCAGGACCCAAGTGAACAGTCTGAGGTGCTGCAGTTGGTGGCTGGTGTCGCCGGCTGCTGCTGGAGGCTTTTAGACAGGCAGCTGCCATTACTAGGTTTTGAAGGGGCTCCACAAGCCAGAGGTAAGTGCTCAGCAGGCTGGATCCAGCCCATGGGCCATATTTTACCTACCCCTGTTCTAAAGCAAGGTCACTGCAGGGTTGTCCCCGGTGGATGCTCTAAAGCAGACTAGAGACTGTGGTCTTAAGAGTGGCTGTAGAGAAAAGTTCTAAAGAGGCCTCCCAGGTGCATTTCCGGGTTTGGAGTGTGACAGCATGTTTGGACAGGTCCTAGTTGGGGGACTCTGCTGCTGTGGTATACACATACCCTTGGCATCTGAGCTCAAACTGTTTAGCATTGTGTAATGTGAGCCTCAGCACAACTCTGGCCAGAAAATTATATTTAGAAATTTGCTTCTAGGAATTGGCTTGTGGGTAAAGTTAGATATGCATTAGAACAAAGGTCCAGGTGAATGGCAACGGTTAATTGTTTTTTAAAAGCCTGTTTGTGGCAAAGTTTTGCAGCCTTCAAAGCAGATACCATGTCTAAGGCCAATGAATACACAGGCTGGGAAACTGAAGACATGTACCACACTGTTCTATAACATGACATAAGGGACTGTGCCATATTGGCCAGGTCACAGTGACCAGCTGCAGAGCCCTTGGGATTTCCAGTTTTGGTGGATGGACCAAATTAAGACAAATGACCAAATTAAGATGTGTGCATGTGATGGGTTTATTGGAACAAAGGAATATGCTGACAGGACAAAATGTGGACAGCACTGGATTTCCCTGGCCACAGGGAAGCCCAATGAACAGTACCCAGAGATAAAGAGTCATCAGAGGAGAAGGAAAAGAATATAAAAGGAGGGATTTCAGAGAAGCAAAGGGTCCCTGATGGAAGAACCTGAGGCCAGCATGGACAGAGGGCACATCACTAGCCCATCTCACCCACCTCATTGGTGAGGAGGGGAAGTGCTCAGCCCTCGACCTGCAGGCTGCTCACATCTGACATTCAAGAAAGAACTACAGAGTGAAGCTTGCATACTGTCTAGCCATACCTTCCCTCTGTGACAGCCTTAGGACTGGTAGGTATAGAATCGGGGCGGTGGGAGGGTGGAATTTTGTTCGCCTTTCCTGCATCATTCTCATCTGCTACCATTGTGTATCAATAAAATTTGCCTATAATTGAATGGAGAAGATGTAGTCAGTCTGTGGGTTTGGGTTCACCTGGAACAAAGTATCTGAGTCATAAATCCAGTGCCAACAAAATCAAGAACCAGTTTTTTTGCTGGTCTTATAACAACCTCTTGAAGAGACAGTTCCTCACTGTAACTTTCCATTGTCACCTTGTATACATGATATTAAAGAATATCGTAAAATAAAAATTGCAAAAGCATGTGTGACAATAGGAAGGTCCAGAATTGAAGAAAAGAGGCACCTGACCAGAAAAGTATTTTTCAGTTATCCAAGACCAGATGGGAAACCTAGGGCACCTTAAAATTGTGAGGACAGGAACATACCTCTCTCAGCTCTTCTTATCTTTTTTTCAAGACTTCTGTTTTTTCGTTGTTATACTTCCAGTTTATTTAAGCTTCAGTTCTAGGGACTAGCAATAGCAGTTAAACTGTACCACACATCACGCATGGAAATAGGAATTTGAGCTATGTTTCTCCCAAGTTATGTCTTAAGACTGCATAGTGATTCTAAACCGGAAGATTGAAGAGGAAAATCATTTGGTACCTCACATGAGATTTGTTGTCAAAGATGTATATTCACCCTCCTTCTTCTCCCTCTGCTTCCACTCCCCCTGCAAAAAAGGACATTGGGGAAGAGCTAGAGTCTGTAAGAAGGGAGGCAGTATTTTGGTTTTCTGACTTACCTGAAAGAATTATCATGGATGCCTGACCTTTACACCCTCAGATATTAATCAATAAGAACAGGGCAATTTGTGTGCCAGACCTGTGTCAATTGAGAAGTAAAAAGTCATCCCACATGACTCCAAGGATACTTTGCTTGTCAGGAATCCTGGTGTTAAATGCTGGTTTCAGTTTTGTAAACTAAAAAATTCTATGACCACTAGAAAATATAACAGTTTAATACTGCATTCAATCATCACACCAACTTCTTGATTTGGGTCTTGATTTGGATGCCAAAAAAGATTAATAATGTTCCCTTCTTTATTACTTTTCTAACAAGTATTGTTCCTTTGTTCTCTGTCTCTTCTAATCTGTGTCTGACATGTCCTGAAACTATTCAGCTAGTTTAAGATTAATTTTAAACACTGATTTACTAGTATTTACCAAGCATTTTTCTTATATGGAAATACCTTTATATAGCAAAAGACTAACATTTCTATATTAGATGGGTGATGCAAAGTTTCTCTTGTATTTTTCCATTGCACAAGGAAATGCAGGGATGTATTAATTTTATCTTTCTACAGGCAGTTTGAATTAAATGAATTGCTGGTTGAAAGAAGTTAATTTATCTTCAGAGCTGTTTTCAATATTCCATTTTATCTGTCTGCTTTGCTTTTACTCCCCCATCATGTTTGCTCAGCATGCAGTAGAAAAAAGTTTTCTACTTAAATTACCTTATAGCCACAGTAGCTCTAGATTAAGAAAATTTATGTTCTTGATTATTATTAATAATTGCTGTTACCAGCCAAATTATAACAGGTTGATTTGATTTTCAGCATATTCATACAAATAGGGAAACTGACTGACTTGAATGTGCAAGTGGAACATTCGTATAGTTTTCCTTGTTTTGTTTTTTTGGGGCTTCTTGTACTAAATAAAATGATGATCATAAAGGGTCATTTGAAAGATGATTAACCACAGAATAGCTGGGCAGAATTCACAGTGCACAAGGAACAGGAGAATCCGTAATGATCTAGGAACGAGTCCCTGCTACTGCCCATGAAGAGCCACTTAAAATGCACTTCAGCTTAAAATTCAGAGGCAAAAAATGGTCTAGTCATTAGGGGATGCTTTATGTATTTGACTGAAACGAGACACCTAAAAATAGCCTGTGAACATTAATGAGGCTTGTCCTCTGTGCTTCGTTGCCTAGAAAGTGTCACTTAGGAGGTTAATGATGTGGCATGATAGGCATGTGCTAGGCAAAATGCTTTGTACAGACATGATTATGGAAAACCAGCAGCACTATACTGTATCTATGGGCTTTAAATTCATTTAGCATTTCATGCTTCTTTAGCCCTTTTTAGATGTTAGTTTTCCTTTGAAGTAGATTTAGTGCTCCTATACAATGACTGGTATCTTTAGTAGAGCAGTTCCTAAATCATATCTTCATTGAGCTAGCGGGTAATAGAAGTGTGCATATGAAAGAGCTTTAGGGGGTTTCTCATCTTTTAAAAAATCTTTTTAACTATTTCTTTTTTAATTATTTCTGCTCCATTGTTGGCCCCCACTTTGGATCTGAAATGAGCCTCAGCCATGTTTCACTGTACCGTACCTTGTTGCCATGGCACTTGGACACGTGGTCCAAACACACTGTTGAACTGTGCAGAGGGTAGAAGGGACATATGCATTTTGTGTGTTGTGGCCTCTGTTATTCCATCCAATGGTAAGGAGCAGCAGAGAAACCACACTTCACTGTGGAAACAAATGTGTGTAAGGCAATTGCTACAAAATTCCATAGTCCTGTCATTGGCTTCACAGGTACGAGACGTGAATCTGGGTTTCTTTTATTATCTTAGGTGTGGAGTTGGGATTAGCACCTTTGGTGAACCCTAGAACAGAATGGAAGGAAAAGGAGTCTACTAGTATATGACTGATCACTGCTTCTGGGGGAGAGAGTTAAGCCTGGAGACTCCTTCCTGTATGTTCCAATGGAGAGGTTTGACTGACCTCAAATTCAGTGATCAAATCATACCTGAGCAAATGCATCACACTTTAAGCATCTGCAGCACTGTCAGAAATAGCATAAAGGGGGAGAGATATATCAAATTGGAAACTCACTCTGACTACCCTGCTCCCTGTGGAGTCTAATTTATATGATCTTCCATTTACCCTGTTACCAAGACAGACTTTGGAAGAAAGTGAGAAGTTAAATGTCTGCAGGATTATGTTCTCCCACTAAGAAACCAGTGGGCATTGTTGGAGTGGTCTGTCACCCTATCTTGCCTCCTCCTAGTCTGAGTACTAGAGATGTTTTGATATTACTAACTTAGGCTGAAAAGGGCAAGCTGCTTCAGCACTAGAAATTTATTTCTAGGGAAAGAATAGGCTAAATGCTGAAGGGAATAAAAAATCATAGAGTGCTGTGTTGATCAAGCAGCTACACTATTCTGTTATGCCAGGCAGAATGCGTCTCGAAATTCTGAAAGAAGTGGCAAATGGGATGGAGTGTTTGGGGTAGGTTAGCTCTGGAGGCCACTGCAAAAAGAAAGACCTGAAAAAAAATGCAGAGCTCTTGATTGTGGTGGGGAAGGTGCAGAAAGCTGCAGTCTTTTATCTCAATCGAAAAGTCATTGGGAGCTAAAGATGTGTGCCACCTCACCTAGCTCTGGGCCCTTGGAGAACAGGGCATGATCTATACTGAGTAACTTTCTCCCACGAAAACTCTGCCAGGTACCTTCTCTTGGTTATTGCTCTGGCTCTTCCATTAGCTAGTTCTTCTATAACGATCACAATTGCATCCAGCCACATTAGCAGAAAGTACTAAGTCATCATACTGAGGTTTTATTGATGGGTATCTTTGTAAGGAACTGCTATTAATGGAAACATATATGGATCAACTGTAATACACATGATTAGTGGTTATTTTTGTTGTCAGGAGGATTGAGTGGGTAACAGAGGCCTTAGATTTTAATTCCTTTTACCAGTATTATTTTTTAAATGCTATTACTGCTTGAAAAGTAATGATATAATAACATTTTTCTTTCCATTTCCAGTGTCACCTGCTCCCCCTTCCTTTACTGTCTGAAGCATAAAGCAGTAGCAACATATAGTCGGCACATCTACACGTGAAATTAATTTATTGCAATAAACTCAGGAGCAGTTTGCACTATAGTTTGTTGCTCCTGGGTGCAGTGTTTACATTTAAGCCTGGGACTACAGCATGTTGAGCTGAGGTGGTGCAG
This sequence comes from Caiman crocodilus, assembly GCA_030014935.1. Classification (NCBI taxonomy): domain Eukaryota; kingdom Metazoa; phylum Chordata; order Crocodylia; family Alligatoridae; genus Caiman; species Caiman crocodilus. Next base: position 31,978,951 of record JAGPOW010002791.1, read on the forward strand.
CCCCTGGCTGGCAGGGGCACAAGAGTGCTGCAACAAGCAGCCCTGCAGTGTAGCACCCTCATGCTCCTGCTAGCCCCGGTCACCACCTACACGTGAGTTGTGGTGGAGTAAGTAACTCCACTGTAGAATAGTATTTGTGTTGGGCAGTACTGTATTATCCTATGGCAGCGTTAAATAGTTTACTTCGGCCTAATACTACTGCTCATGTAGACAGCAATGCGTTACTGTGGAGCTATTTAGGCAATGGGCCTAGTGAAAGCTAATTTTTATCACTATTGGTTCAAGCTACTTATGCAGCCTAATACAATTGTGCTTGTATTGAAAGACTCAAGGCAAATGCTATCATTATAGTTATTGGTATCACTAATATCACTTGCCACAAGAGTTGCAAAAATAAGTTATATTTTGCCTGAATTAAAAAAATAAAAATGTTTCAGGTTGACTCAGAAAATTACATTGTATCCTGGGGTTATTTTTCTTGCTTCAAAGAAATAGGTCACTTTTTTGCAATGAAAGTAAGAAAGTTTTATTTTGAAAATGCCAAAGCAAAATGTTTCAAACTTCCCCCCACTCCCCCCGCTCTTTTTTTTTTTTAGATTAAATTATCTGGTAAATTCAACCCAACTTTGCAAATTATTTCATTCCCTGCCTCACTGTCCATTTCTGCATGTTTCAGGGGTGTTGTCTATAGGTAGTGTTGGTCTAAGGATGTAGGCCAACAAAGTTCTTTGGGTAAATCTGGTATCTTTTATTAGACCAACTAAAATAGCTGGAAAAATTCTTCTTTGCAAACTTTTAGGTACAAACACTCTTCTTCAGGCAGAGACACTCTCTCTGCCTGAGAGGGTGTTTGCACCTGAAATCTTGCAAAGAAGAATTTTTCCAACTATTTTAGTTTGTCTAATAAAAGGTACCAGATTTACCCAAAGAACTTTTTGCACATTTAGCATTTAAAAACATTTTGCCCAGCAATATACTGAATATTCAGCCAGCAATTATACCAAATGATTAATTTTTTTATAAGACATGGAAGCCAGCGTGCAAGACTTGAGGGCAACTGTTTGGCCTAGATGCAGAGAGGCTACTACTTTTTTCCATTGCACATGTGAGTAGTTCTGCCTCATGGCCCTGCACTTGTCCAGCTCTGGGCAGGGAAGCATGCATAGCCTTCCTGATCTGCTGCCCAGACTGTATAGAGAAAAACACACAGTGCATGCAGTAGCTGTCTTGAGGGTGAGGATTGCAACCAATCATCTGCATCTATGTTGAACTTGTGTCCAATCAAGTTATTCAGATCAGGGCAGGTTTATTCTTGGTTTTACTATAGAGCCAAGTAGTGGCATATTTGCATTAGTCAGTCAATGCCTGCTGTGAGAGTTAGAGCAGACCAAAGCAAATCCATTGTGTTACCATTATTTGATCCCCTAACAACTCGTTGTTTTAAACAGGCAGAACACTACAAACATGGATTTTTTTTAAGATTATTTTAGTTAGACCAAGTTCTAAGCTGGTTTATTTCTAAAACTCTAGCTTGGTCCACCTTCTACTAGAAAAACCTTACCTCTTTCTGATCCAAGTTCCCCACTCCAGCCCTAAGCTCAACACATTCCACCATAATTTAAAATAATTTGACAATGGGCCCTGATCCTACATTCTTTGAAGTTGCTACAAATATCACTATTGCCTTCAGATGTCATTGGATCAGATCCTTTAATTTTTAAGTTAAGAGCTACATTGTCAGTTCCAAAACAGTGGCTCACTCCTTTACTAGGGGAATAAACAGAGCTCAGTTCTCTTGGCTTGCCCTCATCATATATATTGTCTTTTTACAATAAATACCCTAACAGAAGATTGGTTAAAAAAGTCCTCTGTGAGCCCACATTTATTACTTAGTAAGATAACATTCCTATGTTTATTGGAATTATAGACTTCTGAATTTCAGGTAGGATTCCAAATCAGTAAAATGCCTCCATCATATTCAAACAAGTAAGTGTTACCTTCATGAAATTCTGTTCATCTAGTAGATAAACAAACACAACGTCATCAATCATTAACAAAAAAAATGGCTAAGGGAAAAGCTTCACAAAACAGACATGAAAGCTATTTCCCTTATCCTTTTATATGTGGAGGCATGCTTAGCTGTATGGGTTCGATATCTTCTGCTGAAATCAAACTTTGGAACCATTGCTTTAGGGACATTTGTTCAGTTCTCCACAAAGCCTTTCACATGCACAATGCCACAGCAAGGCTTGTTATCAATAGATGGGCCCCCTGTTGTTATGCCACTGAAAGGGGGATACACTAAGCACCTGCTGACACTGATGGCAGGAACAGTCATGTCAGGGGAGGCATGTGCCCGCCTGTGCTCCCCCCATGCGTTGCCTATGCCTGGAATAAAATATACTCCTTGTTTTTGAAAAGCAGATTGAGGAAAAAAGGAACTTTCCTTTGTAGTAAGCAACTGAACAGCAGCAGTTAGAGAGCCTAGCCTGCTCATTTTTCAGCTCCCCATGAATCATGTAAAGACTTTACTTTTGCTTTTGGCCGGTAGGTGACCATAACTGATCTTTCTTTATTTCCTTATATATAATATGCACTCTAATATCCAGCAGCTGCTTTTTTGGTGGACAAAGGTGCATATTGTATATAAAAAAGTACAGCGGTATGGGACACTTTGGCTCTAGATCTAAAGTTGTCAGGTATTGGGTATTCAACTTGGGTATTCTGTTTGGGTCTCATTCCTCCTGTGGTCATTGTTATTCATATGGAGGATAGAATTAGCAGAAAAGAGTGAGAAGATGTGAAAATGGATTGAACCTCCAGTACTGTTGGGGTAAATGCCTTAGGCTGCTTGTACATGCCATGGGGTCTTAATTCATTTTAGTTCACCTTAAATTGAAATGGTGTTTTTTTTAAAAAACACTGCTTCACTTTATGGAGAATTAAACTTAACTAAACCCCCAAGGCATGTACACAAAGACAGGGGCCCAATCCTTACCTGCCTCTTTGGCTGGGAGCAGGGGAAGGGGAGCGAGCTGCCAGGAGGCTGATCTGTCCCTGAGATATGTGGGGGACCCCCACATGGCATCCACCCACTGGCACCTGGTCCAGGCAGTCCCAAGGGGCACTGCAGGCATGGAGGGAAGCACTGCCCCTTCCCCTGCCCCCAGCTGCAGAGGGAAGAACTGCACAGCTCAGGCACGCAGGCAGTCTCTAGGGAGAAAAAAAAAAAGATCAGGCTCGCTGCTTTTTTTTTTCCTTCAGTAGAGCCTGCCTGCATGGACTGCTGCCGAGTCTCACAGTCCCTGAGCAATGCAGGCCCCACCAAGCCCTGAGCATGTCAGCTTCCAGCACCATATGCACGGTTGCACTTCATCAGGTAGCTAACTAAAACACTTCAGATGTGTTTTACTTTGCTACATTCCAGTCATTTAAAGCAGAATACACTGCCAAGCATGCAAACAGCAACGCCATTAACGCAGTGCAAAAGGGCATTCGAGCCTCTTTAATGGTAAATTTTGTGATGTATACAAAGGCCGTTAAAGTTTGACTGCTCATCCCAGACCTCTTGGGATGACAGAATTCACCTGGCAGTTGATTAAGAAACTGCTTACTCCAAAGACCTGCAGTATTGTTCATTTCTATTCAGACTGGAAATTTCGCTGCTTCTGTTTTACCATCGATGTTTCCAGTCTGGAAGCAGATTTCAGAGAAGTGAATCTATATAACATTGAGAATGGGAACAAGTTTATCCAAATTGTCAAACCTCAGAAGTCTTGGGTTCCACTTTGGGAAGAATTTGAACTGACAATTAAGGTACATTAATTGTTATTTTTTGCAATATGAGTGGTGGAAATGAGAGGAGGAAATAATAATCACTAATAATCTTTTACATGCTTCCAAGCATTAACCCCTACCTCCTCTTGAGGCAAGTATTGTTATCTACACACAACAGATGAGAAATTGAGATTTAAAAGTAAGGGAAAAGAGCAGAGACTTTGCAGCAAGTATCTCTGGCAGAGCTAAGATTAGAATTTGGAAGCTCCTGGTTCCTAGTTTTACACCCATACCACAAAGCCTCACTGCGAGTGGAAGGTTACTGTTTGTGAAAGGTTACTCCTAACTGATGTCTTGTGATCAAATGTTAAGGAACTGGTGGTATTTACATTTTAGCTCAGAGCATATTTGAGCATGTTACATTGGACTTCAAAGATACCAAGAATCCTATTTAAAATGGCTTGAGAGTCATTGCTGCATGGCTTAACCCTGCCTGACATGCCACAGAATATTTCAGTTCAGTACTGAAAGCTGCGCACAAGATGCCTTCAGATAATGGAAAGGCATTTTTAAAAGGGCAAAAGAAAACTGTGTAGGAGGTAAGCAAGAAAAGAAAAGATGAGCAAGGAGTAACTGTTCAGAGAGGACAGAAAAATGAATGAAGTAATCAGTCCCCAGGGGGCAAAGATAAACGAAATGGAGGTGAGTTCCACTTGGTTATCTTGCCAGTGTGAGAATGAATCTCAGACATCATGTGCCCAATTGGGGACAGGGGTTAGAATGAAAGGGGAGTTAAAACAAGTAAAGTTTCGTAGATTTCATAGGCATTAAGGCTAGAAGAGACCTCGAAAGATCATCAAGGGCAGGGAGTCAGCTAGAGTCAAAGGAATCCAGCAAGATAAGCATCCAAATGCTTCTTAAAGGAGTCCAGAGTAGGTGTCTGCACCACCTCTGGAGGCAGTCTATTCCAGGCCTTGGGGACTCAGACAGTAAAGACATTTTTCCTTATGTCCAGCCTAAAATAGTCTTAGAGGAGTTTCTGACTGTTGGACCTTGTCATCCCTTGGGGTGCTCTGGTGAACAGGTGTTTCCCCAAATTCTGATGTACATCCCTGATGTACTTATAGGCTGCCACCAGGTCACCCCTGAGCCTGAAGTTTTCCAGACTGAAAAGTCCCATGACTCTCAGCCTTTCTTCATAAGGCCTATTATCTTGCCCTCTAATCATGTACGTGGCTCTCCTCTGGACTCTCTCAAGCTTCTCCACATCCTTCTTGAATTGTGGAGCCCAGAATTGGATGCAGTACTCCAGCTGTGGCCTCACGAAGGCCAAATACAGTGGGAGGATGACATCCTGAGATTTACTAGAGAAGCATCTGTGGATGCAAGCCAGAGTTTTGTTTGCTTTACTAGCTGCGACATCACATTGGTGGCTCATGTTCATCTTGTGGTCAATCATGACCCCCAAGTCTCTTTCAACCATGGTGCTAGATAGTGTAGCACTGCCAAGCTTCTAAGTGTGCTGCAGGGGGGTTTTCTCAAAGTGGATTACCTTGCATGTATCGGCATTGAATGTCAGCAGGTTTGTATCCATCCACTTTTGAATCTGTCCAAGTCAGCATGGATCACCAGCTTATCCTCAGGTGTGGACGCTCTATCCCAAAATCACAAGAAAACTTGCCTGTATTTAATGTCAACATTTTACAGCCCTCTCCCTCAACTTTCCAGGGTTGGAAGCAGTTGTCTTTGTGGTATTGGGTACCACTCCAGTGTTATAAGTCTCATCCGGATGGGTCATAGAATTTTGGAACCTTAAAGTGTCAGTGAGATAATTGCTTCCCTTGGATCTGAAGACACTGTAGTTTTGTTTGGGAAAGGCGCTTGGTAAACAGCCAGTTTCTTGTAGAGAGATATGATGGATAAATCCCTAATTTTGTAGGAAGAAGGAATAATTTGGGTGGCAGATTATTTAGTGTTTGTAAAGTACATGTGTTTGAATCTCCTAAGAGATTTGCGGTGTCATTAGTAGTTCCAGAGTACATGAATTAGTAGGCAGGGTGCTGGTGATCTTATAAAAAAGATAAGATAAATGCAAGGTATTACACTAATATCAACACCACATAGACTCTGTATATAGATAAATATATAAAGAAAACCTCTATTTTAATGGTTGCATATTCATTTATAGGCTGGGGAGCACAGATTTGCATTGGCTTCAGTGACCTTTGGATCTGGACAACAAATATTGTCTCTTAAAATTGGCATTGTAGAGTATTTGCATCTGTACTACAACACTATTGGCATATGTGTCCATGCATGTATATAAGGGGAATTCATATTAATATAGGGAAGACTGTTCATCTTGCTATTTATAAGAGGACAATCTAGTCTATTTAGTTTCGCTCTATCCTATAGTGCTGTTTTGGTACCTCTGGGAATTCCAGCAGCATTTTAGAGCTGTCAATGAAACTGAAATATGTTCAGCTAAAGCTGAGCTTCTCTTCAGCACCTGGTCCATGACCTTTCTTAGGAAAGCTTCAAACCACCTTGTGGTAAATGCACTGCAGGGAATTCCTGTAGCTTCCTTATATTTATTTCCTTTGTGGATGTGCAGTGATTGTACAGCCTTTGTTTCTTTTCCCCTCTTTTACTTTCATGCTGTTTCAGGGGGAACTGTTCCTGCTGTCATGTTGTTTCCATTTAAATCTGTGGTGGGTTAATTAGACTAGATGCACTAATAATTACCATGTTAGTCAAACATTCCTTCTAATGAGTGGAGTGGTTAACACATGGGCTAAGGACCTATGGATATGGATAAAATTCTTGGCTCTGCTACTAGGGTTGCCAGCTCTGTTTGACTCTATTCCAGAAGGTTTCCAGAATGCCTATGTGCCTGTGATACACAATGCGAGTGCGCCAGCATGCTTGTGTATATCATTTATGGATTACGATTATGGTGTGTAGATTTTACATCAGGAAGGCAAATGCACATTACTATTACATTTTAAAAACCCACTGGACTACTGTATAAATCAGATTCAACTTTTAATATGTATTTTAACAAATGCCCTATCATTTATATCCTGGGTGACTCTCAGCAGTCTCTTGAAGATTTACATTAGGCATATGTGAAGCAGGTAGTATTCACTTGGATTTGGATTCAGCCGATTCGGGGGACAGTGATTCAATTAAGTGATTCAAATCACTGTCCTGAATTGATTCAGCTGAATCTAATTCGGAGATTCGTCTGCTGTCGAATTACCTGGATCTCTGAATCACACAGGGCCCATCCCCTGCCCACTCTCCCAGCCCCACCCAACCCCAGCTCCTGGCACTTTGGGGGAAAAGAAGCCCAGATTTACCGGCTGCTGCCAGGCAAAGGTCAATCCCTGCTGCCCCCCACTGCCCCATGCTGCGTGGGGGGGCTCTGCCATGAGCCCCTCAATCCCCACCCACTCTTGCAGCCCCCACCTGCCCCAACACCCAGCCCTCTAAAAAAAATAAATAAATAAAAGCCCCAAATCACTGCCAGGTGTGTATGTGGAGTGATCCCCACTGCCCCACGCTGCATACGGGCTCTGCAGCATGTAGTAGCTGGTGAGTTTGGTGTTTTGTGTTTTTTTTAAAGGGCTGTGAACTGGGGCAGGTGGGGCAGCCATGTCGGGGGTGCTGGGAGGGTGGATAGGGGCTGGGGGCTCATGGCATAGCTCTCCATGTAACATGGAGCAGTGGGAGGCAGCACGGATCACCTCCTCCCTCCTGGCAGCAGCCGGTGAGTGGGGGCTTTTTTTTAAACAACCAGGAGGTGGCACTGGGCAGGGTAGCCATGGAGGGGCTGGGAGAGTGGCCGGAGGTTGGTGGGGGGGGAACTCAGGTGGCCTGGGGGAGCAGGCAGGGAAAGGAGCCTGGCAGGGGTCCCCCCCCCATGGTCCCCTCCACCAGCCCCCACTACTCTCTACTTACCAGCACAGAGTCCAGGTCCAGCTTCCTGCTGCAGCCAGCAGGGACTGCCCGAATCACCAAAACTTTCTGAATCTTTTCCAAATCGATTGGAGAGCTTCAAATCAATTTGGACTTTATCATTGATCCCCTGATTCAGTTTGGATTCAGAGATTTGGCCACCAAATCAGGCTGCATCTCCTCCAAATCGAATCAGCACCTGAAGCTTTGCACAGCCCTAATTTATATCTAATGCCTGGACACTACAGGGCAATCCTGGGCAGGGTGGGCAACTGTGTCTGCCACAGACTTCCAGTGTGATCTTGGGCAAGTCACCTAATTGCTTTGTTCTTTTAATCTCCTTTTTTCTGCCCAATCTATTTAGATTCTAAAATCATTGGAACAAGGACTTCTTACTGTGTAAGTGTTAGAACTAATACTCTGCAAGCAACAGTCTTACTGAAAATACTGTCAAACAATTGTACATCTAGACTAGCATCAGCATATTACCTCAGAAGAAGGCTAGTCCCCCATTAATGTACTTGAACAGTACAATGTACAATTATACAATGTAGAATGTATAATTATTTCCTGAGCATGGTAGAAAGTTACCTCAATCCTGAAACATAAGATTTTTACTACAATGTTCATACAGGGCATTATGGAAATAATGATGTTGATCAGTAACATCAGCTCCCAGACAGTGTGCAGCGCTTTGCCAAATCACACTGCCTTTGTGCAATGCAACAGCTGCCGCATGGGTGCCAAGTGGGGGAGTGATCCCTGTTGCCCCCCACTGCCCTGTGCTGCATGGGGGGGTGGGGAGGCCTCTGTCACAAGCCCTAAGAGGCCCTGATTGCCACTGCTGCAACTGGTGAATGAGGAGCTTTTTTTCTTTTTCTTCTTCTTCTTTTTTTTTTTTTTTTTTTTTTTTTAAGTGCCAGGAGGTTGGGACTGAGCAGGAATGGGGCCAGGCAGGGTAGCCATGGGGGCTTCTCCTGTGGCTCTCCCTGCTGGGGCAGAGGAGGTTCAGGAGAACCTGCAGCCACCTGACTGTGCCTGCCTGTCCCCAACCAACCTGAATCTCTGAATCAGCACCAAATCAGCACCAAATCCCTGATTCTGATTCGGCCAAATTGAATAGGGACAGTGATTCAATTGCTGAATCGAGTCATTGTTCTCTGAATCGGCCGAATCTGAATCTGAATGGAAATCAAGTACTTTCCTATTCGCACAGGCCTGACGTGTGGTATGTTTATATCCAGTTGAAACAGAGTAAGAAAGATGGATAACTATCTATTTCGGTTATGTTCAAATTTGGAGAAACTGATAATAGTGTGTTTTATGGCTGTGTTAATGCTCTGCAGTAGATAGGATACAAAAATTTCCCAGTACCATTGTTGCTAAACAGTCAGTGCTGTGCTTTGCTTTTTGTGTCTTACAAGGGTCAGGCTGTAGGGACTCATACTTGTGGCTCTTGAGCAGCATTTCACAACCTGTGGGTCATGACCCAAAAGTGGGTCACTAGAAGATTTCAGAGGATTGCAAGTCAGGGGTTGAGAAATGCTGATCCTGGGAAAGTACCAAGATTGTGGCAGGGCAGAGTGGTGGTGAGAAGGCACTTGCCCCTTCCAGCAGGGCAGGGGGGTGGGGGAGAGTTGTGAGGCCAAGCTGGGTGCTTGTTGGGGCAGGGCAGCTAGGAAACACTGCTCTGGGGGCAGAAGGGGCTGTGACCAAAGTGCCTGGTGCAGCAGCCCCAGCCCAAGGCAAGGGCTGCCATAGGCCTCCCCTCCTCCTTCCTTCAGCCCATGCTGGGACTGGACTCACTTCACTGCTGTCTGAATGAGCCAGAGCTGCTGCAGCCACCGCATTCTGGCCTAAGCAGGGCAGGGGCAGCTGGGAACCCCTCTGGCAGGGCTGTGAGGGGCAGGGGGCTGCAGGTAAGGAGTGAGGGGCACTGGCAGGACCTGGGGGAGGAGGGAGTCTGGGGACTGTGGGTCGTGCACTGGCAGGGCCAGTGGGGTGTGGGTCAGGACAGGCCATAAACCTATCCAAATTGCTTCTGGTAGGAAAAAGATTGAGAACCACTGCTCTAGAACTTAGGTCACAACATATAGCCCACAGGTCAGCTCGGACCTGTGGAGCCACAGGGCTTTGTCTGTACTTATACCCACTCTAGGGCAGAGCAGTGAGGATCTGTGTCAAGGCCAAGAGCTGGAAGCTGTACTGTGCTGCAGCCACTTCTTTTTATTAAATAGAGAATTATTTTTAAAGAAGTTTGATGCATGCAAGTGAAAGCTACACTTTGTGCTTCCAGCAATTAAACAACCAAGAATCTGAGCAGAAATGGACCTTGACAGGATAACAAGGGCAATCCTTACACATGAATGAACAGTTCTTGACAAACTGTTCATAGCAGACTTAAAAAGATGTCTGCAAAACTCCACTCATTTACTTTATGCAGCCTCTTGTCTTTCTGTACTAGTAGCCTATCATTTTCCCAAGCAGGAAAAAGTCCCTCTTCATCACTAAATAGGTCCTATGGATGTCTTTCACAACCCACAATTGACTTTTCCACAACCTTTGTCATGCCTTCTGTCTTTTTGAGGCCTTTGTTTGCAATGAGAGGTGCATTAGTAGAGCAATATCTAAATGATATTTGTATTCAGCAATCTGAATATTTAGGTTCCCCCAGATCTGAACTTAAAGTCTTACCACCTCTTGGTACAGGAAAACTATACTTTTGTGAATGCCTCCCTGTTTTTAATAAGTTCTAATCAGAAGTTTACATTGGAAATGTAACTCTAGGTAGTATTTACCCAGTCTGTACACAGAAAACTAATAGACTGCTGCATGTGTCCAGCAAAGCCAACTCAGCTTTTAAATATCAGGCATATTTGGTGAAATTGCTCATTAACTAAGTTATGGATCACAATTTCTTGAACCATTGATTAATGAGTCAAGAAATTTGTGGTTTCTTCTGAGAGAAAATTTCTGACAGATTACTCACCCAGTTTTTGTCATTAGACTTTCAGGCCCATAACCACCTACCTGAATGATTGTTGTTCTTCCTGCTTATGCTTAAAATGCTTTTAAAACACTTGTTAATCATTCACTCTTCTCTGTGATTAGAAGTAGTGTGGTGATTAAAATGCCATTTAAACTATATTACATGGCAGTTTTCTTTTAAGCACAGAGATCTCTTGGTCAAAGCTTATATGCAGCAGCTGTGTGCTGATATAATCACAAAAAATAGCAGTCTGTTACTTTCTTTTTTCTGACACGATCTTTTTTTTGTATTGGTCCATCAGAAAAGATATTAGACTACATCGCAAGCTGTCTTTCAAAAACCTGGCTCAGTCCTGAATTGCCATCTCTTTCCAGACTATGGATAGTTTTGAGTTTTCTTGCTCTCTTGGCTCTTCTTGCTTTTCCTGTTCGTTTCCCTATGTGTTTTTTTTCTGCAGTTATCAAAAGTAGGTTATGAATGAGTAATGGTTTTCAGCCTTTCTAAGCACCATTTATATTATAGGGGTATTTCTTTACCCTGAGGATACTGCTTGATACATTTTGCTTAATTGAGCTGAATATTTAACTAATAAAGAAATGAACTTACCTAAGCTAGGTCTTCCATTTACAGCTTCTCATTTAAGAACTAATTTCTAGGCTTTTAACACAAGCCTTTTCCTGTGGCAGGAAAACCAGTTTTGGCATGGTATCTGTTCAGTCTGGGACCCTAACTAGAGGTTAATTGTTATTGAAGTTGGAGAACTGGGGAAAATAAATTCAAGAACACAATAGATAGATTTCTTTCCTTGTCTCAAAAAATGTCAAGGTCAATGTTGGCTTTTCTCTATAATTCTCAGCAAGCCTCAGTATGTTATTTGGTATGCTGCTTCACAGTTAGGATATTTGGGACTGAATACATTGCAATGAAATGCTCCTTCATATGGGCACAGGTGTTTAAACAAAGCACTGATTTTTGCAGTGGAACACAAAAGAAGTCTTTGGGGAAATCATTCTCAGCCATACTTGAGAAAGGAGAGAACAAAAACAGAGAGAATGTGAGAGAGAGAAGAAACCAGAATCTATTAAAAAAAAGAAATGAAGAAACAAACAACATGAGAAAGTGCATAGAAACTTATAAATCTCATAAATTTGAACAAGTGTCTGGGTGTTTTTGAATAACATCTCACAGGTATTTTTGAATGTGGCCGTTTTGCTGGGTTGTTGGAGAGGGTACCTGCTTCCTGGTAGCAGCTAGATAGATTTTTTATTTGCTACGAAGACTTTGTGGTGAAAGTATGGCTGTTAGTTAATCATGGTTAACGTATATGTTTAATGCAAAAACAAATGAATGTGTTATTTTTTTTTAATTGTGTTAATCGTGCACATCCTTTTCACCAGCAGAGCAGACCAGCTGGAACCCGTACACACAGCCCTGACTCTAGCACACCCCACACTTGCTCCAGACACACCTGGCCGCATAGAGCAGTGGCAGCAGCAGCAGCAGCAGCTGGGCACAAGCGATAACTTGGCATGAGCAGAAAGCAGCTCCTCCCCCTTACTGCTACTGGGCCTTCTTGCTGCAGCTTTCCAAAGCCTGTGTCCAGGCTTCCCTGTGGCTCCTCTCCACTGCCATCACCACTGCCTCTGGACTGCCCAGTAGGGCAGCAATGGCAGTGCAGAGGAGCTGCAGGGCTGCCCAGGTGCAGGCTCTGTGTGGCTGCAGCAAGAAGGGCTGGGCAGCAGTGACGTGGTGAGGTCGCTTTTCTTCCATGCTAAGCAGCAGCTTCTGCCTGGCTATCGCCACTGCTCAGCATGGGCAGGTGAGTCTGGAGCAGGTGCGGGGAGGCCTGGGGTTGGAGCTGCGCGTGCAGGTTCTGGCTTGTTTGCTCTTCCCGGGGCAAGTCCAGAGCAGGCACAGGGCAGGCCAGGGCTATGCAGTGTTGGTCATGGTGGAGAGGAGCCACTAGGCAGATGGGCTCTGCGCTGTTTGATGCGGGGCTGCTGACTATTGTTTAACTGTGCGATTAAAACTGCAATTAATTATGACTATTTTTTTAATCGCACAATTAATTGTGATTAATTTTTTTAATAGTTTATCAGTCCTAGGTGCAAGAGAAAATGTGTCCATGCCTGCAGAGCTTGAAAACCATTTCACTAGAATCTTTCCTAGCCAGAAATAAGGTGAAGCTGATTATATTTCTTTCTCTCTGTGTGCATTACATGGTCATAATTTCTCTTTTTAGAGCATAGATGTTTATGAAAGCCCTGGATAAAATAAGAGTGTAAGTGACTTGGATGCCTACATTTCATGTCATGTATCTAAATCATCAATTAGATATATAGAAAAATGTTATTTCTCTAATTTAAGCCCTGATCCTTCAAACTTATTTGCATGCTTAATTTTATTTACTATAAAAATAAATCAATAGGGCTTATCAGAGCCTGTAAATCTTTGCAGGCACAAATGCTGAATTTGTCCTTTGAATTTATTTTGGCTTCCAGAGAGATGTCTGATGGGAAGAAGTACTAAAGTTGATAATGAAGTACTGGGATCTTTTTTTAAAGAAAGGGTGGTGAGAGAAAATAATTCTGGGAAAGCAAATATATGGGTGAAATATACGTACTAGAAAGGAGACTGTCAAAGATGTTCCCCACCTCTGTAATCCTCAGTGCTTGGTTTCTAGTAGTGTTACTTACAGCATATTCAAGCATAGTATGTTTTTCTTTCTGGGTTTTCCTAGACTAGATGCAGCTTTGATTGATTATTAACACAGAACCAAATCCAAAAAGAAGAAATAATTTATTTAACTTGAAGCAATCCTTTGAATGTCAAATCATTTGCTGTTGAATAAAATAAATTCCCATCACTCAAAGGCATGTATTACTGTATTAGCCAGCTGAGCTCAGAACTGTTAGTTTATCCAGACTCTGTCAGCTATTCCAAAAGTATAGATACTAGCAAAAGGTATATCCAGTGTTTTTAAAATTCTAACCTGCTAGCTAAGATAAAGAGAAAAAGATTGAGAGATTCGAAAAGTAGAGCTACACTCTTTTTATATTAGAGCTCCTTTAATAGAGGCAGCATTTGTAATTATAGATGAATACATGTAACAGACCATAGTGAAGACTGTGTTGAGTTTCTCACTGAACAAAAAATATAAATTCCTTAAAATAAATAGCAATAAAATTAAACCTTCCAGAATCTACAGTACTATTACAGTCAATATAGCTTGACACGTCCACTAGGCACAAGTGAAGTTTTTAAGTTTATTCACCAAAAATACAGTTTCAGGTTGACCAAAATTCTTCACAGATTCATGCTGAATTTGATGAATAGTTTTATCCAAAAAGGTTAGAGTCAAAGTATTTCATTTTGATATTTTTAAATTAATCCTTTCAGCTTTTCATTTTAAAATGATGTTTTGTTTCAAATTTTAGTTTCAAAATTATAAAAAAGATTCAAAAAATATCCAGAAACAAAATGCTTTTGGTTCTGGGAGAAGAACTGAAAAAAATGTTTTTCATCTCTTTGTGGGTTGAATCACCAAATGAAAAATCAGTTATTCATATAGCTCTAAAAAGATATCAGAATGATGGCACAGTAGTGGTTTGTCAATCCAGGGAGCCTGTCTTATATCAGAACTCCAAATTGCATTTGTTACATAACTTTGGCCTCAGGTCTCTCTTTCTCAATGCCTCCTCTCACCATTGTTGCAGTCCTATTACCAATAGAATAGAAAAAGTAGAAGAAGCCAAGTAAATTATAACCTATTCATTGATGTGTCCAGGCTGTGAACACATAAATCTTTCCCTTCTGCTGGAATCTAAATATCATTACTTTTCATAACACATTTTGCTGTTGCTATTACATTTGTTCTATCAGAATTAATACATATTTTTTTAAAATATTAGTTTGTAAATACAAAAGCGTGCTGCACTAGTATTTTTAGGAAAGTGCTCTGAATGTGTTATGTTTGGTAAGCATTTATTATTGTTTCAGCTGGGAAGGAATGAAGTAGTAATGAGTTCGTGAATTATATTTAATAACCTATATCCCACATCTGCTTACGTTTCCAATTCTGTAGCTTAAGCCATGCTGTGTATAGTAAAATCATGCTGAATATTCAGGTTGTGAATGAAGCACTTGTTTGTGAATACTGATTTGTTACAACGCTTGTTTAAGTTTCACAATGGCAAGGTCAGGAGTATTGCTGGCTTTTAGCAAAGCAGTTAGTGAAATAAATTATTTTGTTTGGAAAATATTAATAGATGCAGCTGCAGGAAGTCGGTATCCTGTGTACTCTGGGCACCATTCAGCCTTTCTGATGCTTTTCCCAAAAGATGGATGCCTCCTTCAGGAGGCTGAGATGTTATTCTAAGAGGCTTAATAGTATCTTACACTGCACATAGCTCTTGCTCTAGAGCCGTGGTTCTCAAACTTTTGGCCCCATGTACCAGGATTGAGCCCCAGGACCCTGCCTCAACCCTGTTCACCAGGATTAGACCCCATGCTCCCCCTGCCTGCTGGGATTGGGCCCAAGGCCCTGTGCCACCTCCACCCAGTCTTGCAAGGTGAGATTGGGATACGGGGTCTTTGTGCTGCTTCTGCCAGGTATAACATGCCAGAACCAGCCTTCAGGGACCCTGCAACACCCTTTACCCCATGTATCAAGATCAGGCCTTGTAAATCTAATCTAGTGTGCAGGGCCATGGCCTTTGGCATTCTCCATTGGAGGAGCCCCACAGGCCAGATGACATTGTACGTAGGGTTGCCAACCCTTCAGGATTGTCCTAGAGTCTCCAGGAAATTGAAATATATCTCCAGGAGACTGCTAACTGTCACCAGGTAGATAAATGATAGGGCATCCATTAAAATAAATGTTGAATCTGATTTATACAGCTGTCCAGTGTGTTTGTAAAATGTAACAGTAATATGAATTTGCCTTCCTGACATAAAGTCGTAAATGTCATTACATCATGTGATGAAACCTCCTGGCATAGATTCAAGCAGAGTTGGCAACCTTAGTTGCACCAAGGGCTGAATCTGGCCTGCAGGTCAGGGGTTGAGGGTACCCTGCTTGACAGGAAGGCTTAAAAGTTCTGTGCACCTGTAACAGTTTTACCCATTTTTAAGCTGAATTTATGATTTTATGCAGCTTTCTTCACCATGAACTAGATTGAGGCTGTTTGGGGGTAATTAATTTTGGCAGTGGTTAAAATGTCCCTCCATATTGTTCTGAGTTTGGTCATTGTCAAGTACTATCAATATTATATTTAATGAATCAGCATCTTTTCACCAAGGAGTGGCACCTAAAAATAAATGTGAAGGTTTTTTAGCTGTTTCATAGATCAGAGCTGTAACTGAGCGACCTATGTAGATGAGGATGAGGATTTTAAAATAACTGGTGGAAATCTAGTGCTGACTATTTACTCTTGAGCTCTGGGTACTAAAATAGATGAAGTCAGTCCTGACTGTCTTACAATTTCAGTTTATATCTGAATTATTCTTATTTCCTTAATTACAGGAAGTCTTGATAGCTTGTTTATTCTTGTACCTTTTCCCCTTACTTGCCTTTCCTTAAGTTGCTGAGAAAGTTAATTCACATTCTGTATCTGGGTAATGCTTCTTAATGGGGTACCTCTCTGGTTGCTAAGCTGGTAACTCTTTATAGAAACTACAGGATAACAGCCTCAAAGTGCAAATTGATGTGAATCAACACCTGGCACATTTGTTCAGCTGCTTGTTCCCACAATGCACCTTTTGTTTTTTGATTTAACCTGCCCCAATTCTTTTACAGTAATCTTTATTGCCTTTAGTGAAATATTTGCATAAAACACTTGTTCTGGTTTAGAGTTGCCTAGGCAATGCCACTTTCTATTTTGATTATGCACTTTGTTACCTAAAGCTACAGAAAATATCTACTACCTAAAGCAAAACAGCTTTGATGTTTTTGTGCCCTCTGAATTCAGAAATAAAAATTAATTTTTCGCTCAAGGCTTAATTTGCCAGTTTCACTAGAAAGGAGGGAAAGTGCATTTTGGGCAGTGAATTCTGCTTCCTGAAGTCATAGGGGCATATTGTCAGTTGGCGAAACTCACAACTGCCTATCTCCTTTCCTTTCTTTAAGATAGATTTAAATGGGTATTGAATAGATGAATCATGCAAAACATAACCCTTTACTCCAAACACTGGTTCCCTGGGAAATCTGTTCACTTAGTGTTGGGGTCTTTGGGAGAGAGTTCTGATGAAGCAAGTACCTTTCAAAAGAAATAAACAGTTCATTTTAACAGTGAATATCAGAGTTAAACAGAATAAATTACTGAAAGATCAGAGAAAGCTCTTCTTGATTAAGGCAACTACAGATCATAGAATCATAGAAAGTAAGGTTGGAAGGAAACTCAGGAGGTCATTTAGTCCAGCCCCTTGCTCAAAGCAGGACCATCCCCAGATAGATCATCCCAGCCAAAGCTTTGTCTAGCCGGGTTTTGAAAACCTCCAAGGATGGAGCTTCTGCCTCCTCTTTGGGCAACCTGTTCCTGTGTTTTACTTCCCTCCTAATGAGAAAATTCTTCCTAATATCTAACCTAAACTTCCCTTGCTGCAACTTGAGACTGTTGCTTCTTGTTCTGTCATCTGCCACCACTGAGAACAGTCTAGCTTCATCCTCTTTCCAGCCCCCCTTCAGGTAGTTGAAGGCTGCAATTAAGTCCCCTTTCAGTCTCCTCTTCTCTAGAATAAACAATCCCAGTTCCCTCATTCTTTCCTCATAAGCCTCCATCATGAATGGCTGGTGCTTCCCAAGACTGGGGAGGCATCATTTGTAAGTGGCTATGGTGAGAAGAGATATCCGCAGAAGCTGGCAGAAGTGTCAGCGGTGGAGGGGAAGGAGGTGGTAAGCGGAGACCACCCACAGATGCTAGCAACAATGTTGGCAGCAGGGGAGAGGGGGTGGTGAGCAACGAGCAATGACAGCCCGCAGATGGCAGTGGTGGGGGTGGGGGGCAGGAAGCGAGTGGTGACCACCCATAGAAGCCAGTGGCAGCTTCAGCGGCAGCCAGTCGGGGGAGGCACGTTTGCCCTTCGCACCTCTCTACGTGTCTGTGCCCTGCGCTGGACTTTCTAATTCATCGCCATCCTTTCTGTAGTGGGGAGGAGGGGCAAAACTGGACACAGTACTCTAGGTGTGGCCTCACCAGTGCAGTACAGAGGGGAATAATCACTCCCCGTGACCTACTGGCAACACACCTAACAATGCAGCCTAGTATGCCATTGGCCTTCTTGGCAACAGCTTATTGTCTACTGCAGCACTCAGGATTTTTTCTGCAGAGCTGCTGCCTAGCCAGTCAGCCCCCAGCCTATACCGGTGCATGAGATTGTTCCATTTTAAGTGCAGGACCTGGCAGATACATGTAGATACATGTACGTAAATACAGGGTATGTACCCAAGAGAAATGGAATTAGAATTGAGTCTTGAGGATTTTTTCTGAGGGTTTCTGGCAACTTGTGGAAATAACACGTGGAAGTAACATGAGTAACTTTAGTAAAGAAAATTAGTAATCACAGAGACAGAGCTAGCTGCATCTCTGTCTACTCTCTGATCTGAATAAATGTATATGGTATTATTACTTGTGTGTTTAATATTTCTAGGTGAAGTTTTACAGTTCTTCCACATTTAAATGCACGTGCAATGACCATTATCACCCACCTCTTATTCAACTAAAAGTTTCGTTGGGTCCCTCAGCAGCTTCTCTTTGGGAGTCTGGGACCAGTGGCATACTATGATCAAACAACCTTCTTTAGCAAAAATCATGGCTTTCTTTTGTAGTATAAAAGCAAAAACAATAAACAATCTATACATGTTTGTTTTACTTAAAGGCTTATCTTGCCCCCAGTGGTACCCTAGTAGGACTAACTTGTTCAGATACCCTTTTGGGATCCTATTTAGTAGTTCCGCTCCTCCAAACAACTACTGACCCATTTTTTTAGCAGTTTTTTTTATTCTCCTGTACTCCTGGGTTTTGTCTCTTTTGGTCAAATCTAATATTATAGGTAGCCTCAAGAAGATGTGAAGAGAGCAAAAGTAATAGTTTTGCTAATGCCATTTAACAGTTCGCAAGTGTTTGGTGAGAAACAGCTTATCTCAAACCAATTTTTTTCCTTCCTATCCAGTTTTCCTCACAACCTCCTATAATATAAACCTAAAGCGATATATCATTACAGTAAACATTCCAATAATCAGATTAGCATATGGTATTCATAAATTTTGCACAGCAGCTCCAAATCCATCATGAGGAACTTGCATTAAAAATTTTAACTTAGAATGATCAACTCTAGCAATGTGACAGCAAAATCAACGTGCTCATATTAGTTGATGTTTCTTGTTCAGCCTACTTATAACATGTATTTTAAATATGAAAGAGCTGAGTTTACAAGTGGATTGTCATTCCTTATGCAAGCTGAAATTTTTGGCATAAAATGGTATTGTGTACAAGAAATCTCTACAACCATGAGTAATGTAACTTAACTAGAAAGCAAGGTAGAGTTGCACATAATAGACAAACTAAAATAGAATATATATATACACATACTAGGGCCGTGTGAAACGATGCCATTTCATTTTGACTTCCATTTCAGCATTTCGAAGGGACAGTGTTTCATTTCACTGTTTCAAAGCACTGTAATGCAAGAGGATTTATTTAGGTAGATCTGAACTGACTACTGATTTGAAAATATGAAATTAGATATATTTTAAAACTAGGTATATTTAAAGACTACTATAAAATACACATCATGTTGTTGTCTACATTCCCTCTTTAAGAAAACAGCATAGTTTAAGGGGTTAGTTGCTGTGAATTAAAGCAATGCTCCCTGAGACATCAACAATGTTGTTATTAGGGCTGTGCGAAACAGGATCGTTTTGTTTCCACTTCCATTTCACCATTTCAAAAGGACAGTGCTTCATTTTAGTGTTTCGAATTACTTTTTGGTTTAATTTCATTTAAACTGTTTCACTGTTTCAATGCATTTCAACGTTACGCCCATAGGCTATAATGGGGAATCATGAAAATGGCTATCACTTTGTCATTCCTTGCCTGATTCAGATGAAAATTACAGAAATGGTAGCCCCTGCGAAGAGCATGATGCCTACCAGGGTTCAAGGATATAGGTGCAGGGTTTTTTGTGAAATTGCATTCAAACTGTTCAAAGCAAAACTAATATCACTTGCTGGCAGCGGCAGCCTGCTGTAATCCCTCATGCAGAGCCGGGGTCCCACTCCCTCCGGGAGTAGTCTGACACAGCCGTGAAGCCTTCCACTCCCAGATCTGTGTGCAGGATGATAGCAGGCTGCCGCTGCCAGCTGGGGCCAGTGTCAGCACTGGGTTCTTCCCAGTGCTCAGAGCAGGCTGCACCAGGCTGACTCAGGTGCTGGCACTGGCCCTAGCCAGCAGCAGCAGTCTGCTGCCATTAGCATGCTCCACAGCTGGTATGTGGAGCTTTAAAAAAAAAAGCCCCACACTCATCGACTCTGGCAGTAGTGATTGGGACCTCTGAGGGCTTGTGACAGACCCCCCCACCTCCATAGTGCAGGGCAGCAGGGGACATCAGGGATCGTCCCCCCCATACACCTGACACCCACACAGCAGCTATACTATCATGCGGCTGCAGCGTGGCTAAGCAGGGTGTCAAGTGCTGCCTGGGAGCTGAGGTGACTCCAGCAGTCATCCAGAGCTCCCAGTTCATTCCCCAGCTCTCTGATCATTCCCTCAGCTCTTCCTGGGGGGGTGCAGCCCCCAGATTTGCACACAGGGTTTCAGCAGGCTGTTGCTGCTGGCTGGAGAAATAGCCTACAGCCACTGCTATCCCTAGCAGGCAGCAGCAGCCTGCTGTCATCCCTCATCATAAGGGGCTTACACTCCCTGGGAAGAACAGGGGGAAGTGATCAGAGAGTTGGTGAAAGATCGGGGAAGCTGGGGAATCGGAAATCGAACCAGGAGAATGTTCAAGGGCCTGAACATTTTCCCCCAGGTCCTGGGTAGATTCTACAGTCCCCAGTTCAATTCCCTAGCTCCCTGTTTGATTCCCCAGTCCCCTGCCAATTCCCCAGTTCCCAGTTCAATTCTCTGGCCCCTAATTTAATTCCCTGGGTCCCTGTTCAATTCCCCAGCTTCTTGTTCGAGTCCCTAGCTCCTGGTTCGATTCCCTAGCCTCCTGTTTGATTCCCCAGCTTTCTGATCATTCATTTAGCTCTTCCCGCAGGGTGTGCCGGGTTTCAGAATGCTGGGGCCAGCAGCATGTCATAGAGGATATTCTGGTTTTCTGCTACTCTGTCCTCTATTGATATGAAATGCAGCACCTTTATGTCCTCTATTTTTCGCTTCAGTAAACAGAAGGCAGAAGACAGTCCCATTGTCCTCTGTGATGGCCACCCTCTGCTCAGCATGGGCTGCACCAAGGAGCTGCCACTAGCCCCAGCCTGCAGCAGCAGCCTGCTGAAACCTGGTGCACAGATCGGGGGCCTGTGTCCTCCAGGAAGAGCTGGGGAAATGATCAGAGAGCTTGAGGAAGTGATCAGAGAGCTGAAGAATCAAACCAGGAGCTCTGTCAATATCAGAGCAGTCCTTCCCTCCTCTTCTCCCTCCCTTTCCTTAGTTTCTGGTTAGCTGCAAGCAAGCCGGCCTCAACACTTGAAATATTTTGAAACTTTTGAAATGTTGGAAACTTTTGAATTCATTTCAAATCTGTTTTGAAGCCTTTCATTTCATTTTGTGTTCGCTCTTTTGAGCTTGAAACGAGTCAAAACAGCTTCCAAAGAAAACATCCATTGAAATTTTGCACAGCCCTAATGCATACATACATACAGCACAAGCTTTCATGGACTGAAGCTCACTTCATCAGACACTGTGAAAGGACCAAAATGTAAGGATGGTAATAATCAGAGCCAAATTCAACTTAAGGATTTTATACAAATTCATTATCTTGGCTTGAGCTCCTACCCAAAAATCTGGGAAAATAAATTCTGTTTGGGTGTTCAGTGTGAACACATTTTCCCACCCAGAAGAAATTTTAAAGTATAACAGTCTTGACTGAAGAGGGAAAGGAAAATGGAATAACAAACAGACTTGGGAAACCCCTAAAACTCAGTAGCCTACCTTTACCCAACAATTAATGTAACTTAAAGGATGATCATTAAAAATGAATGACTAAGAATTGCAAAAAAATGAAGTTAAATATGAATTTTTGTCTTGATTTTATTCATTCCCTCTTTTTTCCATGTTCCTGTGGAGATCTGCCAGCAGGAGCAGGTTTTGAAACACTTCATTAAAACTAATAGTTTAGGAAATTTCAAATTCATATTTCCAGTTCATCTTGGCAACCTGATGCTAAAAGTTATATTTGTCCTATTAAGGATAGAAATGTACCCTGTTTGGGAGCAATTCAAATGAGCAGTTTACAAGCAATTCATGGCCTGAAGTGCATTCACTTTAATCTTCCCTAAATCAAGTGGAATCTTTTTAAACATGAGATTTACGTGTTTCTATTCCATTTATAAATGGAGTGTAAGAATGGCCAACTTCAACAAGTTTTCCACTGCAAACAGTGCTGGTAATTCTGGGGAAAACGTGGTAGTTTACACTAATATTGCTATATGTCCTGACTGGAATATAAATCCATTGCCATTGTTTATTCCTTTAGTAAATGTCTGCAACCAAGAAACATTACGGCTGCTTGTACATGTGACAGGGGTTTAGCACACACAGGGAGCAGTGCTAGTGCATGGACTCAGGAAAGAGTTGGATCCGGTAGGTGCTGCCTGCAAAGTGGGGCAGCACCCACACAGCTAGCACCCTGCCTGGGCAGCCCTGGGGAACTGCTGCTGTTGTGGACGGAAGGACTATACCTCCCTGCAGCTCAGGGCCCACACAAGCCAGTGGGAGCTTGCACAGACAGGCTCCATTAGCAAAAAAAAAAGTGGCAAGGAGATTGATCCTTTTTTTTTCCATAGAGCCTGCCTGCTTCTCCCGTGGCTGAATGGCAAGCTCCTGGCAGGCCCTGAGCTGCAGTGGGGGGGCCTGAACCTTCCCTCCATGGTGGCAGTGCCTCCCAGGGGCACTCAGGTGGGCACTACTGGGTGGGTGCTGAACCCAACCTGATCCAGCTGTTTCCTGAGCCTGAGCTGGGGCAGCACCCATCCACTAGCCACCCACTCAGGTGGCCCTAGAGGTCGCCACCACTGCAGAAGGAAGGACTGGGACCCTGTGCAGCTCAGGGGCCACTTGGCCCTCTGGCAGCTTGTGCCCCGGCCACAGGACATGTCAGCAGACTCCATGAAAGAAAAAAAGGATTGGGCCCCTCACTGTTTCTGCTTCAGCCGCCTCTCCCATGTGGGGTGCGGATGAGCTGTCAAAGGCTGCAACATTACAAATAGCTACGTTGCAAACTAAACTACATGCAGATGTGGTTTAGTTTGCAACATTGCACACTCATTGAAATTGTAAAAACCCTCTGCATGTGTACAGTTCAACACACATAAAACACAAAAACAGCCAATTTTCTTCATGTGTACCAGCACCCTACAGTACTAGTACACAGAGCATTAATTGACAGAACATATGTCCTTTAGGCCTGAAGAATAGGCACATTTGGAAATGTTCTGACCAGGCAAAGTTCAGTCAAACAATATTTGTTCATTGAATCTTTGAAGCGTTTCCTTTGAAACATCTCAGGTTTATTGTACTTTCGCTGAATCCAAGGCAGGGTTCTGGAGAGCTGTCGCCTGGATTTCTGGTATATTTGCCTCAGGTTTGGGAAACTCAAAAAACTGTAGGACCTGTAACACTGCAGCAGACATGCCTGGTGGAAGAAAACCACCAGTATTTCCTGCTAACTGGAAATGCTGCTTTTCAGATAGTTTTATTCAAGAGAAGGATAGATTGTCCTAATAGGAATCTGGCCAGGTTTTTCTGAATGCAGTATTATTTGTACTGTGTACTCTGCCATCCTTGTCCAGAGTTAGAGGAAGGCTGGAAGAGCATAAATCAGAAATGAAAGTGGTAGAAAACTTTTATTAAGCTATACATTTAAGGAATGTCTTTTTTGAAAAACAGTAATGAGAACACTTCTCAAAGGCAAAATCTCTATTTCTGTCTCATATAGGGATCAAACCCATTGCAGTGTATATATAAGGTAGCACATCTGTATTTATAGTAACTATTATAATTTTCACCAAGTGTTTTTTGGAGATAAAATAAAACTCAGGTCAGTTTAATGCAGTGGAGCTAATATAGATAAAGATTGAATAAGTTAAGCTTCTTGCAACTGTCAGACCTTCTAAACAAGTAATTCTTGAATTTATGTTGCAAACATTGTGTTTTCTCAATCCAGGGTGGGCTTTTTGTGGAGTGCTCTGACTTAAGGTGCTTAGGCTTACTGAGTCTTTTTCGTCTTAGGGAGTCAAGGACTTTTTTCATTCTAAAAATGTGTAAGATGTATTTCTACACAGTGTTAAAATGTGCTGGATGTTTATCCAAAATGTACATGCCAGTGCTGGTGTGTAGAACCGCTTGGAGTAAACAGAGGCCTCTCTTGTAAAAGATTTTTCTGCAAGGAATAGCTTTAAAAAATCAACACCTATTTCTGTTCTTAAGTAACAACCCCACTAGTGGAAATTTAAAATATCAAACAAGCGAGGAAGCAAACCCTATCCAAAGCAGTACTTTTATACCCAGAGTTAGAAAGACTTCATGAAGTCTACAAAAAATATGGCTGTTGCTATTTGTTTTATGTTGAAAATAGTTAGCTATACCAGTGATAAGCAGCAGTATGAGTTAAGTTAGATCAGTTGAGTGGAAACAGTAGCAAAATTATTCCTGTGCCAAAAGTGAATGTAAATGACCTTATTTGATGCTTTGTGGTGAATATTATTGTTAGAATAGCCTTCCAGTTTCAGTGTGATACATGTTTGCCTGAGTCAACCTATCACTGGTATTTCCATATGAATTTTATAAAAGTTTCCTTGTATCATCTCACAGAGTGTTTCTGAACCCTAAGAGATGCTCCAACAAAAATTCTCCAGTTCTTGATTTTAAAAATACAGCTGCCTCACTCAGATCTGGAGAGAAGCTCCTTGTTACAAATGATCCTGGCATTTTCAAAGGAGAGCTGGTTACAGTCCTTTGCTAACTGTGAGGTCCTAAATCTAATGGAAAACATCTTTGGCATGAACCTGGGGAGTATCAGTTACATTAAAAAAACCC
This sequence comes from Caiman crocodilus, assembly GCA_030014935.1. Taxonomy (NCBI): domain Eukaryota; kingdom Metazoa; phylum Chordata; order Crocodylia; family Alligatoridae; genus Caiman; species Caiman crocodilus. The sequence goes on from JAGPOW010002791.1 coordinate 32,003,932, forward strand.
AACAAAACCAAAAAACCCCCTGGCCATCTAATCTTTTTTGGAAATACCATCCAAATCACACACAGGTACTAATTAAACCCAAACAATATTTGCTTTTAATTTATTTGTAGGCCCAAGTCATATTTTCAAGATCATGACATCTACTGAAAAAACCGAAACCTGAGGATTTAAACACAAGTTACTTAGGGATTAGCAGAGTTTGAATCTGATGTAATAATATTGTGCTAAATGCCACTTTTAATGTAATGGTTGGCTTTAGGTACCCTGTGCTGGACTGAACCTAGGTAATAGTTCAATGTGTGTCATAGACATCTCTTTTTTAGGACCTCAATTGTACTATGAACAGCTTCTTGATTGTGTTGTGTCTCTCTTTCTTAGAACTGCTTAGATTTTATGATTTTCTCTTTCAAATGTATAGCTCCAATAGCTGCTTGAATTAAAGCCCCCACAGTGTCTCATGTATCAGCATCCCCGCACTTCAAAATGGTAGCAGGGATGCTTTAACTTAAACTTGTCAAATGAGCTTTAGTTAAAGTGTCCCTGCCACTGTTTTGAAGCATGGGGGAGCTGATACATGAGACATGGAAGTTGCTGGAGGAGCACTAATTAGCACACTCCAGCAAACTCAATTAATCAGCAGCCTTCCCACAGATCTACATGCATACCTTAACACTAGACAAAACATTAAGAAATAGGTTGTAGGGAACAAACACCCATGGGAAGAAACTGCATTATGGAATCTTCTGCTCCGGGCTGTGCGTCCTGGCTGGTTTGTCTGCACCCTCCTCCTACCCCCACCTCTGCCCCCCAGATCACATTCCCAAGTTTGCTTTATGGAACCTTCTAGTGCCCATCCTGTCATTTCAATGCTGACATTTGTTTGCAGCATGATGTAGGAGGACCAGGTTCACACACTGTAGCTTTCCAAGGACATGGAACAAAATAATTTACCTACTGTTTTACTGGAAGGGGATCTGCTTTCAGTCTATTCAGCAATGGAAAGAAAACTATTAATGGTCTCCATGAGGCGTATATGCCAGGTTTCAGGAACAGCATTTAGGGACTAAAGGCTCAGCCAGAAGTGCAACTCCTGGGTCTAACTCATGGTGTTTCACAGAAAGCTTCATGAGTTAGACTGATCCTCCTGACCCAACAGATGTTAGCTCCAATTTGGAGACAATCTGGGGAGAGAGGCTGCATCTCTGCAGCCTCTTTCCCTAGGTCTAACCTCCTCTCCCAGCTCCTGTTCTGTCTCAGGATGAGCAGGGCAGAAGGCAGGGAAGGGAAGTCTATTCTGGAGTTTCCCCAGCCGTGCTGGAGTGGGGAGAGGGGGGTAGGTGGATTGTTGCTCCATGTGGGGCTCCAATCCACCTGCTCCACCCTCCAGTGCCAGCTGGGTGACTCCTAGAATGAGCTTCCTCTGCTCCCTTCCCTCCTCATTCTAAAAACAATGCCAGGAACAGTGCCGGGCTGCATCAGCCAAGCCCTGCTCACAGTGTGCCCAGATGCAGGTGCTCAGATTGTCATGGGATTGGGCCTTTTTAGAGAGCTCTGTAGCCATGCACTTGTGTTTGATCACAGCTGTAGAGCATTTTCAGGGGCCAGATCATGTGAAAATTGTCCCTCCTTCTGTGCCTTATGTCCACTTATATGCTATAAATGCTACATTGAACACACACTGAAACTTCAGTTCACAAAATCCCGATTATCTCTCATTGTTTCTTCACTAAATGTAGCTGCGTGAAGAAACATGATGGTCTAACAGCAATTAATAGATTGAAGTGCCATGTTATGGCTGTTAATGAATGAATTTACAAATGTCCAGTTCTCCACAGGTGCCAATTTATACCTGTATCTGTTTTTACAGAGTCATTTATTTCTCTCCTAACTGGTAAGTTCTAACAGGGTTTTTTTCCTCTCAGGTCCAGAACATTTCTTTCACTTTAATCTGCTCACATCCTGTATTGCAGCCTCTTTTGTTAGCCTTATTACCATAAACATCCCTGGTGATTTGAGCTGAGATTTATAGCAGTTTTTTTGTTGTTGTTGTAAGTATTTTACCCCCTGAAAAATGCTATTTTAGTTGCTATGAATTGTTCACAATTTCCAGTCTTTGCTCTGAACCTGGTCCAAGGTGCTGTGCTAGGTTAGACCACAGGTCCATCCGTCCCAGCATCCTCTTATCCCACAAGGAAGGCATTTATGCACAGCATGCCTAGACTGATCTGTCTACTTTCTCAGAGGAAATTCAACCTAGGTTTCCTGGATTCTGAACAGCTGCTCTTACCATTGTGGTATGGGGAGAGGTCAGCATCAGTATGAATCTAGCCTTTCGTTTCCTTTACATGTATTGCAAATATGTGCGTGTGTATAAAATAAAATTATTCTTTGGATCAAATGGAATGTTTCATTTGACATTGAAAGCATTTTTCCATTATATAGATGGAAAAAATATACAAAAATATATGAGACATTTTTGGTTTATATTGAGCCAACTATTTTTGTGTGTTTGGCTGCTGAACTGAAAAAAGGAAGGATGGACAGACAGATGGATGGACAAAAACAATTATTCCTGCTGCCATTTAGCAAAATTTTCATCTGACCTATTTAAAAGAGTCAATAATCAATAGACAATGTATTGGAGGCAGAATTCACCCCTATGCTTTAGACTGGCACACAAAGTCAATGCACCAGAAAGTCCCTTTTGGAACAACTATGGACTGTTACAGCTACTACAGCACTCTAATGCAACTGTCTCAATTTCCTCCTTTTATAAAATAGGAATTATAATACATTCCCACATACCTTTATGGGAAGTAATGAGGATTAATAAGTACACAGTGATTCCAATGCAGAATGTACGTGTCTTTTGGCAAGAATATCAAAATTGCTGCCTAAGAACATTGTTAACGTATTGTTCTTTGAACCTTAGTGACTATATGCAGCATATGTAAGGGGGTAAGTTGAGCTAAAGAGCTGATGTTTTGGGAGATCAACCATCTGTTTTTTTCTGTGACAGAGTATGAGAAAAGGAAAGGAAAATGGTATGTGACTTGACCTGAGGCTGGTGAAGAAACAGGAGTCAGGTAGCCCCCTTCCCTTCTAATTTTTGGATGATTGTTTTATATTCAGGGTTGTTGTCACCAGATTTAATATTAGACTTTAGTGGTACTTAATTCATAAATGCTTGAACAAGAATAGGCCCTTCTCTGAAGAGAGCATTTATTGAGCACAACAATTTGCAGCTTCAAGGATACAACAATGAACAACAGAAAAACTTCACCTAAGCTAAGATATAGTCCAGTAAGACACCATGACAGTACACACAACTTAACCTAACTTAAAATACAACACAGTAAGCTAAAAAGACAACAGAAAGCCTTGTATAGATGTGAGTCAGCGCCCTTCTCTTCCAGTCTGGTCTTTGTCCTCCTCCTCACTTTCCTGCCACGCTTTGTTGTTAAGGAATTAATAAGAACAGAGGAGGTCAACAATCAAGTAGTATGGTACTGGAACATACATGTCTTGGTCTTGGCCATGGTGCTCCACCTCCCCTGCACCCTGTCCTCACCACACCTGGTTGGGTAGGTATTGATTCACTTTGTCAGTGAATATCTTTCACTTGAGCAAGTGGGCAACTTGCCCTGGCTCACATTCCATAAAATACCGTTCACCCTTACATGGTTATTTCCTTATTGAAATAATTCATCCTTTCTTAGTTTAAGTATGTCATTTCTGTCTTGGAAGGAATCTCAGTTGCCCTTAGTCTGTTATAGCCCCGTTGCTCCCCAGAGGGTTATAGGGCATAAGACAGAACTCTGTCTCTCAGGACTTTTTTGGCAAGCAGGTCCTCTCCATCTACCAGCAGTCTTTTTCTCTCAGGTCCTTACAGGGACCAAGTCTGACTCTCATTGTCTCCCTTCTCTATAGGTTCTTTCCCTTCTTCCTAATAAGGATAACAGAGACCTGGTGGGACTTCACCCATGACTGGATCACAGGTATAGATGGATATACCCTGTACAGGACGGATCGTGTAGATAAAAGGGGCGGGAGTGTAGCGCTCTATGTTAAGGAAAGCTACATGTCCCTGCAAGCTGATATTAGTGACCAGGGTGGACGACTGGAGACCCTCTGGGTTAAAATCCGTGGGGAACATGGCACAGGGGACACAATGGTGGGAGTCTACTACAGACCTCCCACCAAAGTCCTGAGCTTGACCAGGAGTTTGCCTGGGAACTGGCTGAGGCGGCATGCTCCAGGACCATGGTTGTCATGGGTGACTTCAATTACCCGGAGATCTCGTGGAAGGATCGCTCAGCAAAATCTGAAGCACGAGCTTCCTCTCGTGCGTGGATGACCTCTACCTGACTCAAGAAGTCTATGGACCAACGAGAGGCAAAGCGCTGCTCGACCTGATACTGGCTACTGGGGATGACCTAATCGGTGACCTAGTGATCGATGGGAAGCTGGGTGACAGTGACCATGAGCTGATCACCTTCACCATCTGCCAAAAAGCTGGCAAGTCAGTCAGCAACACGGAAGTCCTTGACTTCAGGAAAGCTGATTTGACAAGCTCAGGAGGCTTGTCAGTGAGGCCCTAAGGGACCATGACCACAGGGAGAGGGGAGTTCAAGAAGAGTGGTTGCTCCTCAAGAGAGTGATCCTCAATGCATAACC
>JAGPOW010002791.1:32019452-32032072 GCA_030014935.1 Caiman crocodilus
CCCCATGACTACCGCCTCCCTAGTTTTTATGGTCTCCGAGAGCTGCCTCAGGAGCCCCAAATCTAGTTCTTCCCCTTGGTGTGGGGGTCTGTAGCAGACTCCTACTACCAAATCCCTTTCTCCTTGACCTCCATGTAACCAAACCCACAATCCTTCTACTTTCTCATCCTCCGATTCTGTTTTAATAAGGGTTGATGTATATCGCTCATTGATATAGAGCGCAACCCCTCCCCCTCTCTTCCCCCCTCTGTTCTTTCTGTACAGCTTATAACCCTCAATGTTTAATGATGTTAATGTGTACCACCAGTCACGGGAAGAATCCCACCAGGTTTCTGTTAGCCCTACTAAGTCGTAGGTGTTTTCTGCAAGCAGGAGTGCTAGTTCATCCTGCTTGCTCCCCACGCTCCTAGCATTAGTATATAGGCACTTGAGCCCTGTGACTGGCGCCTTTGTTGCCCCCCAGCTCTGATGCCCATGAGTGAATGGAGTGCTTCCAACAATCACTGTATGTAGTAGAGACCAGGCTATGCTCTAGCAAAGCTGTTTTGATCCCAAATTAACCATCAGAGAGATGCAGGTCCTGTGAAATCAGTACTGGAAAACTTTGTTTTAAAATGGGACAGGGGAGAAAACACAAGGAGGATTTTATTCCATGGTTATTTTCCTGATCTTTCTTTTTCACTGATATTGGAATATGAGAGGAAATGGATTACCCACCTTTATCCATCAAGCAGCCTGTCCTTGCTCCCTATTTGAAGAGCGTCTATTTGGCCATTGTAACATGTGGGCTGTCCTGCCAGCCAGTCCAAACATTGGCCCACCCACCTGTCTGTGGCAGTCCATCTATCTGCCTTGCCTCTGTTGTATCTAAAGTTGTTTTCAGGTGGGAGGCTACCCATTTAATTTCCCTAATGCCAAGGGTGAATACTTGGCTCTGAACCTTCCCTTATACCGTGTTCCATGTCTCACAGATGACATCCACATCCACTAATAGTCCCCTGGCCCCTTAGCTGGGCTGCATTTGGCCTCACCCAGCCCAAACTTGGCCTCAGGCTTCCTCAGACCTATCTGGTCCTCATGCCTCCTACACTGGGGCCTCTTCCTATGCTCTTCCCACACTGGGCTTCTACCATGCCCTTCATTGGTCTGCTTGACCTAATGCCTCTTGGGCCTCAGGCCTCACTCAGTGTGCCTGGCCCCCTTCTCTCAGCCTGGATTCCACCTCAGGCCCCACTCAGTAGGCCTAGGCCCTGTTGTTTTCTTTCGGGGTGTGCTCACTCCCCTAGCTTTTCCCCTCCACAGGGTCACTCACAAGGCAGTGGAGGCCATGGCTTACAATTTCCTCCTCCCCTCCATATTCAGCATGGCTGCCACTAGGTAGAACTGCAGTTCCCAGAATGGCTAGTGCAGCACCTGCACTATCGGGAGCTGAGTTTGCAATTTTTCTTTGCTCCACTGGTGGGAACAGGGAGAGGGTGATCAGAGGCAGCAGAGAGTGGAGCTCTGAGGATCAGGAGTGACAGGCACCAGCAGGGCTGAGAGGGCAGGGGCAGTGGGCAGGGGCTGCAAGCCAGAATGAGTGGCACCAGCAGGGCCAGGGGTGAGGGGCACTGCCAGGGCTGGGGGGCAGGTACAAGCTGCAGATCAGGAGTGAGGGGCACTCAGTGGGGCAGGGCAGCCATTGATGGGGCTGGGATAGTGGGTGGGGGTTGAGGGGTGCTTAGGGGAGCTGGGGGAGCTGGCAGGGGATGTGACCTGGCAGGGGTCCCCCCATGATCCCCTCCCCCTTCCTGCAGGCCTCTCCCCCCACCCCACCCCCTACTTACCAGCACAGAGTCCAGGTCCAGCTCCCTTTGGCAGCGAGTGGGGACTGCCTGAATCTCTGAAGCTCTCCGAATCTTTTCTAAATTGATTCAGACCTTTTTTAATGGTCTCCCGATTTGATTCAGATTCAGAGATTCTGCCACTAGATCAAGCCGAATCTCCTCCGAATTGAATCAGCACCCGAAGCTTTGCACAGCCCTATTTCTTATGGTTATAGACCAGTTTTGTGTGCTGAACTTCTGGTCTGTTATGGGTATTAACTGATTTTTGATCATTTACATTGGTAACAGTGTTGTGGCCTGGCCTGTATATATAACAGAATAAAAGGTAGTTCCTGCTTGGAGGAGCTTGCAGGCTGAAGAAACAGAGTGGCAGAGAAAGGCACAACACACAAGCACAGTGAATTTCATGTTAGATTTCTTAAAAAAAACAAGCAAAAAACCCTGGGGTGAGTGTTAGCCTTAATGTATTTATATTCTGGCAAGAGGATAGAAAAACAGAAAAGGATTATTTGGAAGAATAATGAAAACTGAGGAGGAAAAAGTGTAAGGGAAGGTGCAGAATAGCAGGGATGACACAAAATAAAACTGATAGGAAGAGGTTAAAGCAAGCAACCTATCAGCATGGAAGAAGATTTCCAGAATACAGATTGTAGTTACGTATGGCACTTGGAATTTAGTAATTTCTGGTGAGAATCAGTGTGCTAGCCTTTTGTTTTGAAGCTTTGAGGGCAACATGATTTCTGTTCCCCAGAGCACTGTTAAATGACAGACAAAGGAATTGTGAGTTAAAGGGAAGGGGAACAATAAATATTCAGGAGCATCAAGAAATGTAAACAAAATGAGAAAATCACACCCAAGTTATTTCTCCAGCATGATTCTAGTTATCAAGTACCTAGCAGCATATATCTTAGCATGAGTCTTTCATAATATTAAACTAGAAGGTTCTCATCCTAATTTAACAGCATATCTTGCTAGCTCAAGGTTGAACCTGCTGTCATATGCCACATCCTATTGAAAGGCAAGGACTTTCACACATTTCACAGTGTAAATAATGCAGGTGACAGTCTACACTTAGCATGTGTTTGAATTTAAGTGTAAAGCCAGTATTTCTTTCTCTGGCTCTTTGGATAGGCCTTTTAAAACCATAACTTGTCACTGTCTTCTGCTAAGGACCTTCCTGTTTGATTTTAGAGTTATCTAGATGATTTTTAAAGCACTCAGAGGAGTATGGAAGAAGATGGAGAAAACTCATGGCTCCAACTGTTCCCTGCTTCTGCTTGGGATGATTTGGACTCTCCTTAGAAAGCCAAGGAGCTTTGATAGACGGATCACTCTGTAGATGCTCCTGAGTGCAGAGGCTGTTAGACTTCTTGTTCCTAGTCTTTTAATAGCATATGCACAAAAGTTAGGCTGTGATCCATTTTCCCTGTCCATGACATCCTGTATAGCTGCTAGTATTTGCATTTAAAATATCCTAAAAAAGAACTGTTCTTTCCAATTGCATGAGTTTCTCTTGGGTTTTTTCCTCTGAATGAAAATCAGTTTTGCAGGTGCATATGACTAGAGAATATCTTTTCTCTGTACTCATTTGGAGCAGTGCAAGAAACCTCATCACAGATGCAAAGCTGTGTGTTAGAGATGGAAATAAAAACAGAAAGGCATTTTCCAAAGACTTCCCTGTTTGTTGCAGGGGAGCCAGCTATGCGGCTCCAGTGGCTGCTGTGAGCCTTTCATCTGCCAAAGCAGAAAAGGTTATTAACTTCAGCTGAAAATGATCAGGTGTTGGTTGGCATTTGAACAGCCCATTCAGGCAGCAATTTGCATGTGAAATACACTTTTAAGAGGAGTTTTTGCTGTATTTGTAACTTAGGAATTTACATTATTTTTTGTTTGCCCTTCCCATCCACAAATGCAGTGGCTACCTTCCATACGTTGTTTAAAAACTTAAAAAGGGAATTTCATGCTTTGCTCCTCCATCTTATTCTTTCACTTTGGACCAACTTTTCTGTTACTTTAGTAAACAAGAAAGGCCTATAAAATGCATTGATAACAGCAAAGCAAAGGACAGTGTCCTTGTTTTGTGGAGAAAGTGGTGGAAATACATAGGAAAGCAGAGTGGATTACAAGAACAGAGAGGGAATGCAAGCACAAGAACTCCACTGCACCTTCCATTCCAGCAAAATGAGGACGAGAGAGGTTTAGTGATCCAACAGTGGGTCAGTGGCAAAAGCCAAGAATAGTGCAGAGGGGTGCCTATACTCCCAAGCATCCTTGATGAAATCCCACCCTCCATTCTGAAACAATTCAGCAAATTTTTAGTATAGATAGAGAGGATTTCATATTCAATTTGTGGGAAAACTGCAGCATGTGTAGAAGTATCTGCTAGCTTAACTGTCTGCCCTAGAGCTAGCTTTCATTAACACTAAAGACCTATATTCTGTTTAAGAAAAGAGCCTGATCTCTTCTAGCTCTACAGTTAATGGTATTCTGAACTGTTCCAGAAAGACTATCGTTAATAGACCTGATTGGAACCTTCTGACTAAAACCAGGCTGCTTTCCTAGAAATAGAAACATAGTTCCTTCTCAGATCACCTGCGTATGGAGGGCTGTTAAAGAGCTAGCAGCCTGGGCATAGACAGATTAATGCATGATACTAGCAGGGCTTAGGCCCAGGAGCCACTGACAGTCAGCGCCCCCCCCCCCCAGCTCACTCTTCATTGACAGGGCAATGATAGCACAGCAGAATGCTCTGAGCAGGGGCAGCACTGGGTGGGAGAGGTTGTGGGGCTACAGCAATTGCAAAATTCCCTGTAGTCTCTCCCCCCACAACCACTGCTCCCAGCACCACCACCACCTGCTCTGCTCCCAGCCCTGGCCCAGCCCCTGGCCATAAGCCTACAGCAAGCAGCCCACCCTAGACCCAGACGCAAATCCAGGGGGGCACATGCCTCTCATGCTTCCCCAAGGGGTACACACAGTGACAGGGAGTCGTGTCCCCTGGATGAGCTGCCCACAGCTCCACCTTGCACCCCACCCTGGGACCCCATTCACCAGTCTGGCTGGGCAGTGCCTGCCCCAGCCTCTGCCCCACTCTCTCCCTTACCATGAAGGCCTCAATCTGCTTCCCCATGCCCCTTCCCCCCCATAGACTTACCAGCAGGGCACTGCTCTCCAAGCTGCCTGTGCATTCTGGCTGTGTGCATGGTGGCTGCACACATGCATGCAGCATTTATTGGTGACATTATCAGCTACATCAGCCAAAAAAACCTGATGGCTGATAATCTTAATTTTTCTTTTATCAGTGCCAGTCTGATATGTGACTGATATATTGGTGCACCTCTAGAGGGGGCCTCCAATTTTGTGTTTACCCAGGGCCCCAATAAATCTTAATCCCCCTCTGAGCCTGGGAGCCTCAGCTAGAGGTGGTGTTCCCAATCTGCCAGTGTTTCCTGTCCATGGTACTTCTAGCTCCTGCTGGGGTTCCCCAGTCTCTGGTCTGGTTGAGAATCCATATTGATTCTTTTTTTTCTAAAAGTGGAAGCAAAATGTCATTTTGTTTTGATTTTTTTAATGATATTTTGAAAATCCCAACAGAGGTGTAAGTGGGCAGCAGTAGCACATGGGGCAGTGCCAGCTGCTGTATTGCTGGTGGTGGCAATTTTTGTGCTTCTCCCAAAAGCTGTGTCCTGGGTTGCTGTCCTGGTCGGACCACTGAGTTATTCTGCTATTTATGGCATGAAAATTCTTTTAAAGTGCCATATGGCATAGGAATTCCAGGTTGGGACGAGGTCTAGTAATTAAGAGCACAAGGGTAGTAAAAAAGAAGTGGACCAGAAAAATCATCAACTGAAGGCCTCTTCCTGATTTATTCCACCAAGTCACTCAGTTGAGACCTTAGAAATGTTATTTAAAACACTGTTTCCTGTTTTCCCTACCCTGCCCTTAACCTCTGTAGAGATGACACTAGTGCTTGACCTCAGTGATACCATGCCAGTGGCTATCTCAAATTTGAAAGATCATTTCTCCAGACTACCAAGCAGTAACATCCCATAACATTATGGTATCTTAGTATCTTCTCTGGGCATATTCCCGCTGACTTTTTTTAAAGCCAGTAGGATTACTGGTTACGCAGTTCACTGGAAGGTAGGTGGCAGTGTGGCCCTATGGTACAGTACATGCTCATATTTTTGGTACTTTTGAACATACATTTATGTGTAGGAATTGATATCCCTCTAGGGTAAGCAGTATGACCCAGCAGTTAGTCTGATCTGCTGTTTCCTCTGACTGGTCATAAAGCTATAATAATTTTACTGGTCAAATTAAGTTAATTAGGAAGGAGACATTTTATGGAACTGGCTTTAGTATATAATAAATCTGCTTATGTGGAAAAATAAGAAATGTACATATGGATACTTTGAAGAAATTTTCTTTATAAAAACCAAATTGGTATAAACACATAGGAAATTTATTTTAATAAACATTTTTATAATCAGTTTTTTGCTTTGTTGATGCATTTCTAACAAACTTCTCTCTTGTTTTCAAGTTAATTTAAGAACTGAATTCTAATCTCAAGCTTCTTTGTTAGACCAGAAAGGCCAGCTTCCAACCTTCAGTGCTCATATGCAGTTTTTGTACCAATGAAACTTGGTTTTGAATGAAGGCCTGAAATTTAGTTCCAAATGTCTAATTTTGTAATGGGTATATCTAGAAGTATCTGCTAGACACAGAGAAGGTAAATACTCTATGGTAGTTAGGCACAGGCATAGACTTTGTACCATAGACCTTGTACTTGTAAGCATGTAGTGCTTATTTCTGTATGCCTATATTGTTCATGTATACCTCTGTTCTGCCCCTGTTTGAAACCTCATTCGTAGATTTGTTGCACAGGAGTTGAGATAATGTGGCTATCAAGATGGATATTTTGTAGTGACTTTGTTCTCAGAACTAACTATAGGTCAGTAGGTTCTGCCCCACCTTTGTGATCCGGGAGCTAGCTATGATAGGAGTGACAATTAACAGAAAAAGCATTGGATGCTACTTCCCATATCTAGTGAAGTTAACAGTTAACTGAGCAAATACATTCAAGAAAGCTTATAACCTTAAAAAATGATAGATCAGTGTTCTTTTATTTGTATAAAAGAAAAAGGTCTTCATAAAAAGGAAATTGGAAATAAATCACCTGGATTAAGCTGAAAGTATACATGAAAGCTACTCAATACTGTGATCTTTAATAATTTCTTCTTATAAAGTTCCATCTGAACATTATTATATTTTTCTCATTGTCTGGGTTATGACTTTAATAAGCACTGTAATTAGGTATGTTATTAATGTGAGTATGGGTTTAAATTGAAAGAAGATTGCCAGACAAGTGCTAGTCTGACAGACTTAAGGTGTTGGGGGGCTTTTGGGGGGGGTAATAATAATAGGAATATTATTATTACTTTTTGTTAGAGGCATGATTTTTTGTGTGATATCTTTTTTTCTTATTTGACTATATAGTTGGACAAAATACTGGACATGTTTCAGGTACTAGGTTCCCTTGCTGAGGTCTGGGAAAGAAGTGGAGGTGGGCTAAGATAAGGGTTTTGTTTATTTGTTTGTTTGTTTGTTTAAGTTTGCTTGATGAGTTTTAGCAGGGGGAGTTTTCTTAATTATTTTGAATTTTAGAACCCTATTTCTGCAACCATGGTCTTATTGAAACTTATTGGCTAAGTACAGACATTAAAAAAGCCCAAGGCAGAAGCAGTCTAAGTTTCACACTTTAAGTACCCAGAGTTGGATCAGGAGAAAACAAAACAGATGTTCACGCTTGTGGGGGAGAGGAAGAAAGTATGTACACTGCCTGCAGTAGCCAAGGTCAGCAGGTTGCCTCCACTGCCCCACCTCCCCAACCCCTTCCTCTTGCCACTGCTCACAACCAGCTGCTGGCAGGGGGGCAGGCTGGGGGCTGGCCAGCCAGGCCATACAGTGGCAGGAAGCAGGGAGTCACCCCATCCCTGACTCTGGAGGTATGCATTGGTGACAGCCCTAGTCCCACATGCCTGCAGTCCACTGAACTTCTCAGCCATGCCTGCTCCTGTCCAGTGTCTCTGCTAGCCCAGGAGCTGCCCAGCACCGAGCCTTGCCTGGCATGTCTTGGAGGCAGATATGGGGCTGCAGCTGGCCTTGAATTCCCCAATGCCCTGCCCTTAGCAGCACATAACAAATCTGCCTGCAGAGCTGGGGGGTCAGTCCTGGGACACTGGTGTGTTGGTGTTACTAGTGTCTTGGGTGCATCCCCTGTCCCATCCCATCCCATCCCTGTCCTGCTTCTCCACTCCACCCCCTGCTCCACTGACAGCCCACCCCACACCTGAGTCGGCACAGCTTGAGGGGGGTCACACAGTGAGAGATCCTCCCCTCCCCCAGTTTGCTGCTGTGACAGCCACAGTCAAGAGGTGGGGCTTTGTTAAGAGCCCAGAAGCAGCCAAGCATAGGCCAAGGCTAGCATGCCACCATGTTAGGGAGGAGATAGCTCAGGGGGGTGAGGGGAAGCAGGCTCTAAAGAGGGGTGGGTCTGTAAAGCAGGCTGGGATGCTAGCAGACTGTGACCTAACTTGCATCAGGAGGGGATCTGGTACAGAAGTTCAATAGACCGGTCTAACCTAAACCAATTAAGTGTGCTACTATATTAATCCAGGTCTATCTTAGACCAAGATCTGCCATTTTTAAACAAGTTTGTGTGCCCTGAACTTTTCTATGGTTGCAGGTTTTGACTGGTTTCTGTTCGCTTGTACTGGTTTACATGTAAAGTTTGTACCTGGCCATTGATGATGTAGAGCCTGGTTAGTGCCTGGAGTATTGAAGGGCAATCATTTGGGTAGTTCAACAGATGGCAAACTTCTCTCTGATCATTACTGAACAACTGTTCTGAAATGGTACTATACGCTTGGAGATGCTGCCTTTTTCTCTTAAAGATGGTTAGCAGATCCTGAACACTTGTTATTACAGATTGTATTCCAATTTTCACAAGCTGTAGGGTTGTCGGCTACAAAGCACTAAACTAATTTCATTCAATCTGAATATATTTCAACATCTATTTAACTGCATTTTGTGATTTTTCTCTTCTCATTCCTAAATTGTTGTATTTCAGTGATGATTTTGCTGGAGTTTAAGATCCTTATGGATGATAGTGCTTAGCTAAACATTCAGTATAATTTGAAAGTAATGAGATGCAAATAAATAAGAAAAAGCCATTGTTTAACATTTGAATTTAAATTTTACAATGCACATGCATTGGAGAATACAAACAATTCTGTTTCTGTTAGTAGCCGCTCATTGAAATTGCAAGTACTATATACAGATAGGTATACATTTAAAAAATCTAACTAGAAGCTAAAAAATACTATTTATATGCATGTGGGTGGTGATGATTTTACATGAAATCTATGACCTCACACATGCACTAGAGTAGCTATTGATTTCACAAGCTGTATAAGTTTATCTGTATTTGTAAGATTTTCTTAAGAAATCAACAGGAAATTAATAGTGTACCAATGTAGGCAGATTAGATGGATGACTGACCTAAGCTGTTTTTTTTTCACCCCAAGAAAGGAAAAGTTCTGAGTCTTCATTTCATTTTCACACCCTTATGTGGGACTGCATATGGTGAGAAAAGCTTGTTAAAATGACATTTATGGCCTAGTTGAAAATAGGAAGAATAAAAACCTCAAAAGTGCCCATTTTTGCAAGCTAAATTTCCAGACTAACTTTGCTGATTAAGTAATTCTGGTAGAGTCTGAACTTGTAGGTATCTTTCTGTACCATCTGAATGGTTTTAAGCTAGTCTGTTCTGATATTAGATGGTGTATTCAGACTGTTGATATGTGCGTGTGTATTGAAAACTAGAATCACATGGTTAGAAATCTTGTGATTTTCTTTATGTTATTAGGAAGCAGGAAAATAATTTGCCCTATTACCAATTTTAGTTGATTTTCCTTTTTGGTAAAAGGTTGTGTGCTCTTGGGTATGAAAAGCGCAGTGTAATGATGATTAAGTTAATCACTTGCATAATAATTTTGGCATTTAATGAAAAGCATTTTACAATCAATGTATGAATACTATTCAGACCAAGAGTAGAGTAAACAGATGAAGGGTTTATTCCAAGAGACGGATGTTTCTCTTCCCAACAGATTTGATACTGAGAGCTCTGTACCATGGGCTGGTGCTCCTCTGAGAACAGCCATTACCTAAGATTCCAGGCTTGATTTCAGATATATCTTTTCAGAATGTTTGTGTTCCATTTTCGAGAAAAATCAATGTCCCAATGCTGATTAAGGGTAGCATTCTATTCTTTTCTGAACACCTAGATGATAAGATATGATCATCTAAGTCCCAAAAATACCACTTAGGCTAAATACAGAAAGTCAAAAAGCCTGAGGCTGAATTGATTCAGTCTTTGCAGGTTAGTCTAAACTGCAAAGATTAAACCAATAAGCAAATGAACAGATATTAACTTTTGATTCAGGAAGTGTAGTCACATACTTGCAGTGGCTCAAGCCAGAAACTGGTGGGGAGAGGTGCTAGAGCTTGGCTGGCACATAGCCAGAATGGGCTGTATGTTTGTTCACTTCATCTTCCTGCTGCCTCCAAGGTCTCTTGTATTTCATAGATTTCATAGATGTTAGGACTGGAAGAGACCTTGTGTGATCATCAGGTCCAGCCCCCTGTCCAAAGGGAAGGAAGTTAGCTGGGATCAGATGACCCCAGCAAGGTGAGGATCCAAGTGTTTCTTGAACGTATCCAGAATAGGTGCTTGCACCACTTCTGTGGGGAGTGTATTCGAGGCTCTGAATTCTTGGATGGTAAAGAAGTTTTTCCTTGTGTCCAGTCTAAAACGGTTTTCTGTTAGACCTTGTCTTCCCTTGGGGTGCTCTGTTGAACAGATGTTCTCCCAGTTCCTAATGTACATCCCTTATAATCTTATAAGCTACCACTAAGTCCAGTCTGAGCCTTCTTTTCATCAGGCTGAAGAGTCCCATGCCTCTTAGCCTCTCCTCATAAAGCCTGCTCTCTTGACTTCTAATCATGCACATGGCTCTCCTCTGGATTTTCTTAAGCTTCTTCACATCCTTTCTAAAGTGTGGAGTCCAGAATTGGATGCAGTACTCTAACTGTGATCTCACCAAGGCTGAATAAAATGGGAGGATAACTTCTTGCATCTTGCTTGAGATGCATTGGTAGATGCAAGCAGGAGTTGTACAGTGAAAGCTCTGTTAACTAGCACCTTACAAGCCAGCATGTTCTATTAACCAGCATGCTTGCTTACCTGGTAAAGTGAAACTAAAAGTGCCCACCATGGCGTTTCCTGTTTCTCTGAGCCCCCATGGCCCAGAGAATAGCAGACTGCATAGGGCCTGCCTCCTGTCCCACAGGACCCACCTCCCAAGTTCCTCAGGGCCCATGGGAGGGTCAGCAATGCCACAGGAGGTTCAGCGATGCCCTGGAGGCTGCCGGAAAAGTGGCGGCCTGAACAGGCAAGAATGCCTGTTCAGGCCACTCAATTAACCAGCATATTTTGTTATCTGGCATCCTCCTTTCTAGGTAACAGAGGATGCTGGATAACAGAGCTTTTACAGTATTTTGTTTGCCAGTTGTGGCATTGCATTAGTGGCTCATGTTCATCTTGTGATCAATCATGACCCCCAAGTCTCTTTTGGTTGTGATGCTAGTGAGTGTAGCACTGCTGAGCCTGTAAGTATGATGTGGATTCTTTCTCCCGAGGTAGAGCACCTTGCATTTTACTGTGTGGAGTGTCATCGGGTTTTGATCCACCCACCTTGTGAACCTATCCAGGTTGGCCTGAATCCCCAGCCTATTCTTTAGCATGACTGCACGTTCCCATAATTTGGTGTCATTTGCGAACTTAGCCAGTCTGCATCTGACACCCAAATCTAGATCATTTATGAATATATTAAAGAGTATTGGTCTAAATACTGAACGCTGGGGTTGCAGTCCACCATCACAATAGCAGGACTCTGCAGGGTTGCTCATCACTTCCTATTCCTGCTTCTAGGTGCCTCTGGGATTTGTAGTCCACAGTTGCAGCCAGCACTAAACAAGCAGAGCAGGGCAGCTCTGTACTCAGGGAAGGGAAGTTTTACCTCCCTCCCTGGCCCCAGACCCCAGCTGGGGTTTGCTGGGGCAGGGAGGCAGTGAGCAGGCCAGTGAGCCAGCCCTCACTGCTTCAGCTAGGGAGCAGAGGGGCAGGGCTAACCCTGCTCTCTGGAGCAGACAGTACAGCCCAACCCAGGGCTGCAAAATACTAGGATGCTAGGGGACTCTGATTTAACTTGAAGAAGAAGGGGTTTGGGACAGAAGTTTCATAAACCGGTTTGACCCAGATCAGTTAAGTCTGATAATACATTCAACTGGGTTTATATTAAACCAGTTTCAGCCATTTTGAAACTGGTTTATGTGCACTGAGCTTCTAGCATGTTACAGTTAAACCAGTTTCTGATCACTTGTCCCCAGTCTTAAAGACAGGTTGATATCCTGGGTCCATAACCCCATGCACATGAACAGCTATGTACATGCTAGGAAATAGTGCCAACCCACACATAAATGGCATTTTGGGGATTTAGGTGATCAGGTAGATCATAGTATCATCATAGTATCTAAGGTCAGAAGGGGCCTAGAGCAGGCCATCTAGTCTGACCCCGCCAATGGCAGGAACAAGTGCCAGGGTCACAGGACCCCAGCCAAGTACCTATCTAATCTACTCTTGAAGATGCCCAAGGTAGGAGCAAGAACAAC
>JAGPOW010002791.1:32032172-32073763 GCA_030014935.1 Caiman crocodilus
TCATGTTCATCTTGGCATCAACAATGACGCCAAGATCCCATTCCTCCACCGTGCTAGCAAGAGGGGAGCTTCCCAGCCAGTATGTGTGCTGGGGGTTGTTTCTCCCCAGATGCATCACCCTGCACTTGTCCATGTTGAATCCCATCCTGTTCCTGTCCGCGCACTCATGCAGTCGGCCCAGATCCCGCTGCAGCCTCTCCCTCTCCTTTGGTGTCCCCACCTCAGCCTACAGTTTGGTGTCATCAGCAAACTTGGATAGATTGTTTTCCACCCCCTCGTCCAAGTCAGCGACAAAGATGTTGAACAGCGATGACCAGATCTGGTTGACTAGGCCTTCATAAGAGAATAGAGTGCCACCCCAAGAGTTCAAGTCATGTAAACACTTTTGGAAATGTCACCACTCCCCGCTCCAAACTATTGTAGTTGTCTTTTCAGCTCTGCAGAGATAAAAAGCTATTTAATTTGCTGCCAACATGATCTAAGACAGGCTGGCAAGCTCTCGCTAGCCAGCGACTATACCTTCTTCATTTGAAATGTTTCTTCAGTAAAAAGGATTCTTCCTTTTTCTGTCTGAATTTTTCTCCAGATGAATTGCTAAGATTTTGATTAAGCAGTTATCCATTGCAAAAGTACTTATTCAAAAGCCTATTCTTTCTAAAGTATGCGAGCTCATTCAGATGAAGCTTCACATCTGCATGTTTAACATTTCTGTTGCATTATTTTATGATAAAATAATGAGTTCATGGAAAATTAACTCCCCATAATCCTGGAAATTTTGTGGGAATCATTCAAATAGTCCTAACATTTAGAAAAGATGCTAAATATCAGAAGGAATTAAGGTAAAATGACAAATTTCTGTAGCAGAAGGTCCATTTTGTTAATCCCAGTAATAGCAGGAGCTCAAGAGATATCTTGAAGTTTATTCAGTAAGAAAATGGAAATTAATCTGCCCAGGACACTGACTACTCCAAATGGTTATCAGGACCACAAAGCCTATGAAATATAGTTCAAGAACTGAAGGAGAGAGAAAGGAAACAGCATAGTTTCCTCCCTGGCTGATAACAAATGAAATCTTCTAAAGGGATTATTCCAAATGTGACTTCTTAGGACATAAGTGGGAACCTGGCAAAGCTTGTGTGAAACTGCTTTCCAGAAAAATATATGTGCTTTTCACATCTTGGCCTTAAGGTGATTTCAGTATCTGCTCTGCAAGCATCTTCATAAGCATGGCTTATGGTCCCTTTACCTGAGTACAATAAATGAGTCTGGAAGCAACTTTTCTTTATAATGTTTTCAACACTCACTTTTTTGGAGTTCTGTAGGGCCATGTGCCAAAATGTGTGAAATTATGAGTTAACACAGCATTACTGGTGTCAGAAATTACCCGCAGTGAGGAGTTTAGCATCTGGCTCCAAATACAAATGGCAAATGTGGTGGAGCCTGAATAGATGGGGAAGCTTTGGATTATTTGACTTATTTGACTTGGAATACAAAAAAAATTCCTTTCTGAAGCCCTGAGTGTCTCGGCCGGGCAGAGCCAACCCAGGGAAACTCTGGTTAATTAAGCAGACGTCAGGTGGGCTGGTGGAGGGAGAGGGTTCACACAGCGTACTGGTTGCAAAAATAACTTTTTCTTTTATCTGGTATGCAGCAGCTGCCATCAGCAGAATTCTGGGCCGCTGCTCAGACTTGGCAGGTAGGTGATTTGTAGATGGAGTGGAAATTAATTAGGCATGAACGCATAATAGTTACAGGAAGTTTTATTACTTGCATCGCCCAGGTAGTGATGTGCGACGCAGGCAGAAGACTTGCTTTAGTTACAGCTACAGCTGAGTATATGTGTCCGCTTACAGTTAAGCAAATATGACGAACGAGGCGCCGTAACCGAGCTAACGGGCCTGCAGGGAATTTAGGGTTATCAGGACAGCCGGGGCCTGCAGAGTCATTGGTGGGTGATCAATCCGCCAAGTCACTCTGGTGCTGAGCTCAAGTTTTTCCTTAGAGATTTCCCCAGAGTTCTCCAACTTGGGTGGAAGTTATGAAACTATTTATAGACAGAAGTGTTTAACGGAGGTATCCAATGACGAGCTGCTAAGTGGAATCTTTAATTTTTGGCAAGGCAGCAGCTCTTTCTGCTCTCAGGTTGCAAGGTAGTGGGTCAAGCCTCCTGTCTGTTATGTGTGAGTTATGCGTAAGTTACACGTGAGTTACGTGTGAGGGGCCTAAGCTTGTTTCTTGACCAATTATATATAGTTTTCGCTAGGGTTTTATTTCAGCTGACCAGTTACTTACAGTTCTCTGCCAGGTTTTTATTTCAGGAACTTCTGGCAGGGATTTCTTTTAACCCTTAGTTAATTGTGGAAAGTGAAGATGGTCTGAACTGTATCTCTTGCTTGTGACATGGACACTGTTTAATTGGGTTGTGACACGGGGTTGAAGAGTCTGGGAGGTAGGATACTTGGCACTGGTAGCGGCCCAGAACACTGCTGATGGCAGCTGCTGCATAACAGATAAAAGAAAAAGTTATTCTTGCAAATGAATGATTGAGCTCTGCTCAGTTGATAGAATTCAGAACTGATTTGACTGATTTGGCTCAAGACACAAAACATTAGTGTTGATACTATGGGGGGAAATGGAAAGCTTTCTAGCAATTTTGATCATGTTGTTGTGGGAGAAAACTCCCTAGTGTCTGCTGTCTAGCTGGCATAGGGACCAGACAATGCAGGTGAAGGGTTAACTGAAGTTTATTTACTCGAGTAAAGACCATAAACCAGAAAAGAGGCAAAGTGGCCTCGACAAGGGTGAGGCTGTCTTTTATACATTTTTTAACAAAGAAAACTACAAGGTTATTGAATATGTAATACTTATGGTAATTATTTCCTTACATGGTATATTATAAATCTCAGTACTTTTCCAGAAGAAAAAAGTTAGTGTTATCTTACACATTTCAATCTGTTTTCCTGTACTCTGCTGTACCATCTTCTTCCTTCTGGGCTCCCCTTATCTTATCTCACTCCTAGCTGCAGCTGGTACTTAGTTCACAGACTTAATTTCTGCTTTTTCTAACAAAACGGTTAAAGCACTTGACATAAGAAAATGTCTGGTTTAGCTATCATTCTGTCTTGTGGTCAGCAACATTGATAGGCCACAGGTCATGCCTTGTGTTTAGCTACAAAGCTAATACTATTTAATAATCTAAATTATTGTTAACCTAACAGAATGCTACAGAAAACTATTTTATTTCAGTGTAAAAACAAACTTGCCCATTACAATGTCAGTGGCTGAAGTGTAAGTCCATTATTAACCCATTTAAAATGTTATTATGCTGCTCTTTGGAAAGGCTGCCAGCCAGTTAAATGTGTTCTGGTGTTTTCCTTATGAAAGTTTCTACTGATATGGATTGATTTTCCAGTGGAGGCAGAAAATGCTCCTAAGATCCTAGTCAAGTTGGGGAAGAAATCTGTCCTACACCACTAGAAACACAGTGTGTTTCTACTCTTGAAGAACTTGGCAAACAGCTGTTCACCACAACACCCCTGGAGAAGACCAGGAGCAATGGATACAAACTCCTGGAAGGCTTCTTCAGGTTCAGTTCCAGGAAAAACTCCTTCACAGTCAGGGTATCCAGACTGTGGAATATACTCCCTTCAGTGGAGGTGCAGTCACCCACCCTGGAAATCTTCAAAAGGAAATTGGACAGTCACCTCACTGGGGTTGCTTGATCCCAGTTGTCTTTTCCTGCCTACTGCAGGGGGACTGGATCCAATGATCTACAAGGTCCCTTCCATCCCCTAACAATTTATGAATCTATGAATATGTTCTTATTGGCCAAATAGATGCCTTAATTCTTTTTTTTTTTCTGTTTTTTGGAATTCTACTAAATTCTTAACCTCAATTATGTGTGGCAGTGAGCCCGCATGATACTACTATGCTGTGCATAAACCAGCATCTTTTTTTCACTGTTTAATCTGATGCATTTCAGTTTCATTGGTTCCCTGGCAAAAGTTTGAAATGCCAAACTGCAAGGGGGGAAAGAACAGAAAGTTAAACTGTCTCCCTCCCTTGTGTTTCCATAGTTATGAGAAATGGTGGGGGAGTCTTAATAAAAATGTTAAATAAATTATAATAGTACTGTTTCAGTTTTAGTAATCTAAATATGGTACTACAAACTGGTGCTCTGTGCCTTTTTACAGTGTGGTTTTTAAGTGGAGACTTTTCTTTTGAATCCACTGACAGTGTAGGTGCTGATACTCTAGTTTCATGCCTAATGAGCTGACTATATTATTTGTATGGAACCAGCCCTTCCTGTCAGGCTTTGCCTTGGTCCCTTGTTTGTCCATTGACCTACAGAGTAACTCTGAAGAGAAGAACACAGAGCAAGCCATTTTATCCAACTGAACCTTTATGACACTGACCTCTTCTTATCAAGTTATGGTCAAATGTCTCATGGCTGAGACTGTTAACTTGACATTTGCCACTGATACCATTTCAGATTGCATTTTTAAATGAATATTCAGTGCCAACAAGGAATGAACTCTTGATCTCGCTACCTCTGAAACATAAAACGGGCACATCACTTACTTTGCAGATAATTTACAAAGTACCGGTATCATGTTGTTTTATAACAGAATGCAATAGGTAATTTTAACAAGAAAATACTTATCTATAAAGTTGCTAGACCTATGTGCGTTCAGGTATAAGGAATGATCTTTGCATGTGGTGGTTCCACAGCATGCATATGAATAATTCTATGTCTTGGTTACTGTTGCTTGTAGTAGAGCAACTATTAAAGGACTTTTATTTTGGTGTACAACACTGGTGATTAACTAGATCTGTGAAAAATTACTAAGGGCAAAATCCTTAGTATAATCCACTAAAAGTGGTCCCATTTAGGTGCAACTGGGCTGTTTTGGTTTTGTAGGTTAGTTATTGTGACTCCCTGTGTGTTGACAATCTGGTGAATTTCACAGGCTGAAAACAGACTTCAGATTTCCCCTGGGACAAAGCCTTTAATCTGGGATCCTACAGACCTACAAACCCATTGTCCCACTTTAAGTACCTATAAAGTATCTGAGATTAACACTTTTTCCCTAGGCAATGGAGCCTAATTCAAGCTGATTGCCATTCAGACTGTGTGTATGTAAATAACTGTCTCCTGCTTGTCTTGATGGGAATCAAAGCACTTCCCATCACTGAGCCTGTATTGTCAGTATGCAGACAGAATTTTATCTAGCACTGGCACAGCTCTGCTATTAAGTAGTTAACTAAGGCTTAAAGCACTAAGAGCCTGTTATAGTGAAATGAGGGTGGTTTGTGAAAAACATGGGAATTAAACTGGGATGGGATTAAACTATAAAGTTGAAACTAGGCCCATAATTTTTCTATATGTTGTGTCCATCTCTAATAATATAAATTCTTCATACATCTTTTATTTTTCCCTTTACTTTTAAACTATTTAACTCTCTCTTTTCTTCCTTTACTTGCATCTCCCTTGCTATAGTAATGTGGATACAAAGGAGCTGTGTGGTAAGTACCTTTTCTTTATCTAGTAAAAGCAATTCTAATGTAAGTCTTTTTTCAGGATGTATGAAAGGTAAAGTGAACTCTTGTATTGTTGAGGAAAAGAGGGATCTTCTCTTTTTTGTTTGTAAAGAAACTATCTTATACAGAATAGCCAAGGTTTTGAAAAACAGGGGCTTACTTTTACATTTTGGAATAGACAGGCAGGTTCAAAGGGGCTGCATATTAGCAGTTCCGCAATGACTTCACAAGGAGAAATTGAGTGTTAGGGGAGAAAGAGATAAGTGGATAAACTGTGGCAGGACACCTGTGGTACAACATATCACCTGCCTGTTATGCTTTCCTTGTCCAGGGATTCCCTGAGCCCTTTGTTCCCCCCTTTGGGTTCTCTACTGGCCCATTCCTCATGGTCAGCATAGGCCCTGCTGTGGAATAGCAGAAAGGTGCAGGGTGGTGTAGGGGCTGGGAAATCCCGCCACTCCCTGCCTCCATGTGGGGACCCATACTGACCCATGCTTCTGCCTGGCAGGGAGGTATGGGACACCAGAGATTCCCTGGCTCCTGTGCTAATCACCTCTCCTTGCCAGACTGCACACTGGCCCATGCCTCCCCCTGAAGTATTGGGCCAGCATGAATCCTGGCAGGGAAGGTGGTGGGATGAAAGAGCCAGGAAATCCCCATACCCTATGTTTCCATGCAGGGACCTATGTTGATTCATGCTTCATATGGAGGCTCAAGTCCTTGCATGGAGGTACAGTCAGGAATTACTCAATTCTAGTGCCTGTCCTCTGCCCCCGCCTGGATCCATGCTGAACCATACTTTGCATGAGACATGGATTAGTGCAGGTCGCATGGAGACCTAAGGCTATGAGGGTCCTGGTGTGGAGGCAAGGGGCAGCTGTGTTTCTTAGGTCCCCTGCCTCTATGCATGGGATTTCCCTGGTTACAGAAATAAACCTCAGGGGTACATCACTGTAACAGCCAGGGTGTGCAGAATTAGGGCTCTCGAGCCCCAAAAGTCCCTGCCTAGAGCGGCGCAGAAGCATGGGCTATTTCAGGCTGCCTGCACTCTCCTGCCACAAAACAAATTGTGCTGTGTAATAATCAGATAATGTCTTTAGGAAAAGCTTCATGTTTCATGGCAAGCAGTCTAATGTTATAATCAACTATACACCCCCATGACTGGTCAGAGAAATTTAGAGACAGATAAAAAATTCTGTAAGAACATTTTATCCAACACATCATCCAAAAAAGAAAATATGCCTACTGAGAAATTTTGAGTGCTATATCTAGATTTAAAGTGACTTGTGAATCTTCCTTAGGGAGATAATTTTTTTCCTGATGTTAAGATTTGAGGTGAAGGAAAGTGGCCTTTTTGAGGAGGAGGAGGGGGTATGATTTATTTAGGGTTTGTTTTGTTTTGTTTTTAATGACACAGAAAAGCACTTGCCAGTCACATTCTCCTTTCCAACTTCAAAGGGGCACAGGTTATCTTTGTTGTTGAATGGCAGAATTTATATACTTTGAAATCCAGCTCCTAGAGGCCAGTCAGGCCCTGATGAACATTACTATGTTGGCTGGTATGTTTATGCTGTGCTCAAAGTAGCTAGTGCTTCATCCTGAATATATTTTGAAGGCCTCTGTATCTTTACTACAGCCAGTTGTAGTAGTTCAGTTGAAGCAACTGAAAGATGCATATTAAGTTGGTGATGTTTCTTTGTGTTTGCTACTATAATTAGTCCTTAAAATGAGGTACGTCTGGGTAGGAAACTTTATGTTATTGACCATGTTATAGAATGGAGGTTGTACTTTCCTGACCTCCTGCTGCATGGTTTTATTATTTAGCACAGGGAAGTAGCATTGAATAAGCCCATAATTATAGCATGAGATTTAATAAGAGGAACACTAATACATGAAAATAAACTAGATTTTTTTAAAACTTACTATGCTCCAATTTCTAGTCCTAAAATACTCAGCTGGCTCCATTTGTTGAAATCTGACACATGAGAAATTGAGCTTGTTTGCCAATGACATTTACTTCATTCCTTTTTTGATGAAACCTCTTTGTCTACCATGCCAACCCAATAAACTAGTAACTGCACGTAAAAGTATAATCTTCACATGAAAATACAACTGAACTATTATCATTGTTTAATGATACCTTTCTTTTCTTTTTCTGACAAACTCATTAACAGAAAATTATACTGCTGTCATCCAGAGTGAGCTCATATTACTTTGGGACTGATGAATATATGGGATAGATCCATAATCTCTGTAATTAAAATACATGACAAAAAAGAGCTGTAGGTGTCTGTTTATGGATGGGTAATTACCAATATTCACATAAAGATTATTTTGCTGCATGTTGCTGTACAAGCTGATATGTAGGTTTTCTGGCTAGCAACTATCTCAACTGTGTATTACATGGGACATTTGGGACTAGTTTGCAATGCTCAAAAATTTCTACCTGCCTAGAAAAAGATGGCTCTTGATGTTACATTTTGCTTTTAGCTTGCATCAAGTTTTGTTCACTGGCTTGCTCTTAATTTAACTCATAAAAGATGATATATTTTGCTTAAACTATTCAACTTCTAAATGGATAGGGAGGAGGAATAATTATATAAGCTATGCAATTGAGCTTCCATTAGAAAATAACTCCATTAGTTCCCCAACAATATTGGCCAGTGACTGATGCTTTCCAGGGCAGTGAACTCCTCCCATCCAAATTATGCACCTTGAGATCTGTGCAGTAGTATTTACAGATGATGAATATTTTTATCTTGACCCTTGTTGGAGTCAGCTCACAATCTGAAACAGAAGTGATTAATCTGCAAGATGCCTTAGAGATAAAAATTCTCCTACATATTTAAGTTGGAGGAATTAAATAATGCAAATAATCTGAGTGTCCACATTACCTATACATTCTGTTAAAAAAACCCTTTATTTTTTACAGCACTATATGACTTTGTTTTTGGTAATATGCATGCTGTAGTCCAGGGGTCAGCAACATTTTTGGCTAGAGTGCCAAAAAAACCCCCAACACTGACCCATGGTTTGACTTGGCATGCCAGGGGCAGACCTTGGGGGAGCCTGATCCTCATTGCTGGCAGCAGCTGCATGCATACATTTGGAGCAGGTGGCATGGGAGAGACTGGGGTTACACTGCCCCAGGAACCTCCCTCACCATCTGCCTGGAGGTGCATGTGCAGCTACTGCTGCCATGGAACACAGCTAGGGCTCTGGACCCCAGTGCAGTAGTTTGCAGCATCCTGGCTGCAGACAGCTAAGGCTCTCTGGGCAGCTACTGCCAGACATAGCTTGGGTTGCTTGCAGCATGGCTTACAGCCTCCCAGCCAGATGCTACGAGCAGCTCAGGCCCCAGGGCTGGTCACAGCTGCCCAGAGACTGGGCTGGCTGTGGCATGCTGAGGAGAATGGCCTTGCATGCCATACTGTAGCATGCATACTGAGGGTTGCCAACCCCTGCTATAGTCCATGTCCTGAACAGTCTTCACCATATGATCTTCCTGATAACAGAACCAGTGGCCTGGCACTCCATTTCTTAGTCCTGTCTGACAGTACCTTAGCGTGAATTACTTGCAACCAAAGGGAATGATGACATTCAGGTATCCAAGTAATCTAGAAGGCACATGCCATAAGGCACATGCCATCTAGAAGGCACATGCTGTCATTATTTGATACATGCCATCAGTAACTTTACTTTCCTGGTTAGGAAAGTATACTTATATGTCTTTGAGTGATTAAATTTAATATATCTTGTATATCTTATGTATGATATCTAACCGTAGGAGGGCAGGGAGGCATTCCAGATTTGAATTTTAGCAGCTTCCAAGAGAGATTTTAGGGCAGTCTCAGCACATAATATATGTTGGAAACTGAGTTTTGCAGATTACCAAAATGCAACCACTACATTGCAGTTTAAATAAAAAAACTTTAGTATTAATCAAATTGTATGAATATCCATTTCATGTACATTTTAAAAATGTCTTGGTAAGATCTCACTAGTGCACTGTGGTAAGTCTGGGAGGAGGCATGTAGAGTAGCAAAACTGGAATTACTGAGTTTCTATTCTAACATACACCCACAATTCAAGTTGGGTGGATGACATTGATGAGGAAAGCCCTCCCATTTTTTATGCATACCTCTTACCTTTTGTAGCTGTACTTCCACCAGAATCACCTTCCACAGTTCTTGACTTCAGTGAAGAGAAACCATACACAGAACCAACTGTGATGAAGAATTTAAGCTTTTTACATGAATACATTAGATACAGGTGCCACAGTTCATACCTGCTGCCCAGAGTTGGCCCTATAGAATTCCATGTCTGGATACAAAACACTATCTTGCTGAACTTTAAAAAATCCTTTTACAATAAAGAGTTAAAGTCAAATAAAATATAAACAGCGTTAAAGCTACCTTCTGTAAACAACTGAGTTTTTGTCCCTGACATTTTTGAATCACATGAAAACATTTTACTTTAACATCTCTAAAGTAGAGTTCCTTTACCTTCTTTTCAAAAAGCAGCTCTATACAGTGATTTATTTTTTCATTTTCATGTGAAAAAATAATCTGCTGCTGCCAAGAATTAGGCATTTGGCATATCTATGGTTCAGTGATGAGGTGCCAGAAATAATGCTGGAGGCTCGCTTTGCTGTCATTCCAATGGCTGCCAATATCTTCTTCATCTTGCAAGCCACTTGGAAACATTCTCAGGCTGTAAATAAATATATGCAGTTTTAATTAATTAAGTTTTAATTCAAAAGAAGCTAATTAATGGAATTGTCTCCTGAAGTTTATTTTTAGCTGACTTTGATGGAGATGTCATGCCAATATGAATTTTCACTAGTGCTAGGCAATGTGTTTTAATTCTAGTTTGTATTAATTACACATAAATTCATTAACTTAGTTTCTAGATTCCAAATTCTTACTGTATAACCATGATGCTGCCACCCTTAATTTGTCATCATTTCTGTTTATGAATGTGCAATTTCTGTATGCCATAGGACGGGGTCCTGTAGGTTGGCCATGATCTTCCCAAGGACCCCTTACCTTGCCAAGCTGGCCCAATGGGCACCCTCAATTCTCACCCACCACATCTTTGTTGGTAAAAATATAACAGGGAGGTTGCCTTTACATCATCTTGGACACGGTTTTGCTGTATTCTGACCCCATGGGTTCCTGGATCCCTTGTGGGTCCCGTTCTGCAATGGGTGTTTCGGTGCACCCTAGCCATATGGGCTATGCGTGGCTCCAACCACCCCTGTACTACACCCCAAACCCTGCAGATGGAAATGATGTTGTTTGGTCTGGGTCTTGTTATAATTTGGCCCCCTGGTCCTCCCCAGGTTCTCTGTGGCCCCCCATCTTGCTCTGTGCCTTCACTGGTGCTTGGGCTCTCTGCGACCCTGTCTTGCTCTGAGCCTTCACTGGCACCCAGTCAATGCACCTCAAATGCTGCACCCTCTCTAGCACTAGGGCTCCCCACGCTGCCATGGGTCTCCTATGAGGCCTTCTCCATCCCCTAATCACTTCACCCAAACCACTGGTCTTAAACAGTAAACAAAACACAAGCCCCTGGGCTATAACATAAATTCCAGCTGCCCAGCTACAACCTCATTCAAGCCACACCAGGGGTGTTCTGTCCCTCACCAGTATCAGAGGCTGTACCTGCAGTCAAGCCTCTCCCTTTTGCTTGCTCTGGGAAAGCTCCTTCCCCCCTTGGCTGCTGGCAGGGAACTGCCCTCCTGGCCTCAGCCCTGGGGTTTATATGTGAGCCAGGCCCTGCCCCTTCCGGTCAGCTGACCACTGGCAGGTGTGGGCCACTAGCTCACTCTGGCTGCCCGGGTAACCAGCAGTTGGGGTTCCCTACTCACTGCTAGGGCTCTTTACCTAGCAGTTTCTACTCTTCAAAGGAGCAGGGCACCTAAGTGCA
This sequence comes from Caiman crocodilus, assembly GCA_030014935.1. Lineage (NCBI taxonomy): Eukaryota > Metazoa > Chordata > Crocodylia > Alligatoridae > Caiman > Caiman crocodilus. The sequence continues at coordinate 32,043,645 of JAGPOW010002791.1, forward strand.
ACACTATAGATAACAACTTTTCTCATGGAAGTTTCTCAGAGGTGTCATTTGTTTTAGAATAATAGTCTGCATGTGAGCACAACAACAAACTGAGGCTTAGATCCGTACTCAAGTATAAATGAGCTGTCTAACTCCATCCTGTGCCATAGTGAATATTTGACTACTTCTGAAAATCATGGTACAGATTGACATAAATCATCACCTCTCATGTGAAAGTCTAGGTTAAAAAGTAAAATCAAATGGACAGGTTAAGCCATACATACATTCAGTACTGCCAAGTACCACATTTCTTTAGTGTGGAACCTGTTGGTTTGTTCTTTAGGAGAAAATAGTGTTAAAGGAAAATACAGAAATATGTTTTGTACTAATTTCACTAATGTCTTTCTCAAATATGTACTTCAGATCTTCTTAAACTTTTCGCTTCACCAAAAATGATCTTGTAACCCTGAACAGACCTGGAGCATTAAGTTTCCTATATTCTTCCTTTTGTCCCACATTGTTTCTCCAGATTATTTTGTTGATCATATGGGAGATTATGAAGATGTTTTGGCTTCATTGGAAACCCTTAACCTCTCCATTTTGAAAGCCATGGACTATACCAAGCGGGTGAGTTATCGTCTTTTTGTTATAGCCTGTGTCAGTCAAGTAAATCTACATAAGTGCCTTCATCTGCTTTCTTTGGCCCTGTGGGCTGTGGGAGGAGAGCTGACACTTTTTCTGGTTCATTTTACTTAAAGGTATAGAGGTGACAGCACCTGAAATGACAACATCAGAAAGAATAATGTGTTTCTGAAGTTGTCATGGGAGAAATAAGTGTAACTTCACTGTTAAGCTAAGTAAGTAATTTGAGAGGCAAAATTTTACCTTTAAACCCCATGGGACAAAATTATGTGATTGATAATTCATACTAATTTTAAAAAGTTGATTAGAAATAATGGATTGGTTTAGGCTGTTCTTATATCACTAATCTCTTTATTTAAAAATGTCTGTTTTAGACATAGCCATTTAATGTCTTTCTACAAAGTGCCTATTCCTTGGGGAGGTTAGAAGGAGTTAAAAATATCTACCTAATCTAAGTTTAGTTGGGTTGGGGGTGTGAGAAGTGGGGGCTTGGAGCAGCTAGGGAAGTAACCAGGCTCAGAAGGAGCTGGTGGCATTTTTGGGGTCGGTTGGTAGGGTCCAAGAGGGTTTGGCTCACTGAGGAGGACTTGGGGGAACCACAGGGAGGCTTGGGTGATTTTTTACCTGACTCCCAGGACTAGGGGCTATTTTTATCCCCTTGACTCCCGCCACCCCCAGAGTGAACCAACTTCCTCCATCCTTCCTGCCTCTCCCCCCACTCCAACTTATTTCCTCAGCTCCTGGCATTGGTGAATGCTGGTAAAATCAGCAGTGGGAGGTACTTGTGTGATAGGGTGTTTGGCCAGCTTGCTGGGTGAGAGCAAGGGGGGAGGAGGATCTGGTTGGTCTGCAGGAGGGGAGGTTGTCTATTTGGGCGCGGTGGGGAGGGGCTGGGGAAGCGGGCCTGGGGGCACTAAAGATAACCTGGGACTAGGGAAGGGATAGGAAAAGAGCCGGCCCAGGCCTGAGGCCAGTGCCTAGGCTTTCCCAGCCCTGGGGCTGTTCTGAGAATGCTACAGAAGTTCAGGACAGTTAAATCAGTCTAAAAATGGCTAAAAATGGCCAACTTGATCTCAGTTAGATGTATGTTGGAGGTAGGGTTGACTTAGATCAGCTGCTATTTTTGAACCAATCTAACTATCCTGAACTTCTGTATGGTTCTCACTTAGATCCACCTAACCAGAGCTCTAAGTGTAAATTCTGCACCGGGGCAAACTAACCTCTCCAGACATCTGTATGTACCCTAGAAAACACTTCATATGATAGCCTATACTGAAAACAAATACATTTGTGAAAATCATTAATTTTTTATTCTAAAATGGCTAATGCATCAGCATTTTAGACATCAGTATATCAAAGAAGAACACAAATTATCTTGATCACATCTGTGGATATTGGTTTGCATGTAATCAATGAAACAAGCTACTTTCTAAAAGCTTTGCTATTGCTGTTGTCTTTAAACCAAAAAAAATCGAAACTCTTCAGAAAGTGAAAAATTGCCTCAGCAACTTAAAGGATAACAGTTCTACAGGGCTTGGAAATATTAGTATGTTGATCTTATGCAAGTGGATTTTTCCCTTTTGCTCCATTCAAGCACTTTGGTTCATTGTAGCCAACATAAGCTATAGCAGAGAAAACCACATGAATAGTAAAAAGGCTACATTTGATACCCCAACTGCAATGCAAACTTGATGTCATTGAAGCAAATAATTGGGAAGGGCTCTTCCTTAGTTAGCAATATCGTCTCCTCTCAACAGCTCATTTACAGGTAAGTGGATCTTGGCAATAACATGATGATGATAGACATTTCCCATTAATGCCTGATAAACCTTGAAAGTTCAAGGACAGTTTATTAAATCAAGGTGAAAATGACATGTGAAGTGAATAATGGCATAAGGATTTTGTAGTATACAGTTGTACCAGCTCAGCAATTTTATAAGCCAGAAAGTATTTGAAGAATCTCAGCTGAGTCATGAGTTGCACTGTATTTATATAGTTCCTGGTGCAGTTCTACCGATGGTTCAGGTATTTAGATGCCTATGATAGGATTTTCAGGAGGTCTCAGAATTGACCTAACTCTTTTTTCATCAAAGTCAATTTATAAGCACTCCTGAAGTAAACTTGGAGCAGGCTTGCACTGACTTTAAGAGCCTTTGAGAATCTCATGCCTATCTCATCCCATCTCTTAAACTTTTAGTTAAGTACACTTTGCAAATTAGAAGCCATACTGAAGTTCTTTTAAAAATATAGCCACATATTTTCATTATATAATAAATACCAGGGTGCTTTTTGTTTAGAGACAGTTAAGTGATTGGGGAAGTAAAGTACCATTTATGTGTGCATTTAGTAAAACTGCATTCAGAAAAGCAGTTCTGCATGTCTGTATAAGTATGTATTGTTATGTATGCAAATGGACCTCTGCTGTTTCCAAATATGATGCACAATACCTTAATAAACCAATTAGAAAATAATGGACCATTAATGATTGTATCAAATCTAAAGGCTTACAAACTTTATTTATAAATATCTGGAAAACCCAACAGAATGAATGCCCCAGAGAAATATTTTGCCAGAGAAGCGAGTCATTCATTGGCATATTTCCATGCAGTAGATAAAGTTTTACATTTGATATTCCATTTTAATCAATTCCCATGTGTTCTTTATAAATACTGTAATAAACCAGACCTGGCTTATTATTCATAATATTTTAAAAATTTGTAAATCCTCCTACAATTATAAACTTCCCTACCTGCACTATACATTTATTACATACATTTCATCAAGAGAAAAATAGTCTGTCTTTTGCTCTGATAAGGAGCTGTTCAGTCTGCTGAAAGCTGAGCAAAATAAAGAGGTTCTGACCATTTATTAAGTCTCCTCACTCATTCACAGATTGAATTCCGGTTCTCTTTAGAATAGTCCAAGTCAAAATCTTTTCATTTACTTCTAAAGTTAAAGAAATTTGAATAATTTAATTTTACAGGTTTAGTAACAGTAGGAAGCTTTAGGAATTGGACTAGGTCAGAAAACATCTAAGTTTTATTCTCTTTTCAGGCTATTAGTTAAAAGTCCTGGTGTATTTATGGCTTTAGTTTAACCTCAGGGTGTTTTTTATGTACTGGGGAAGAGCACTGTATGAAAACTGTATAAAGTGTTTGAAGTATTTATATTTTGCTATTTTAAACTGATGATTTAACCTTTCAGTCAACACTGGCTAAATACTTAAGAGGCATTTTTTTAAATTAATATCTCTAATAAAGCCATATGAATAATGCAAAAATGTCAGCAAGATTCTTATTTTTTTAGATGTTTTTTTCTGTTCATGCCTCTCTTATATTTGCACTCTCCAAATATTACTGCAAGCAAGAAATGTTAAAGTATTTGTGGAAAGAAATATTTTCAGATTAATAATTCATTTTATCTAGATAGTGATGGTCCTCATTAGCACAGTAATCTGAATTCATGATTGGAATTTATAGATTTACCCTTCCGCTACTTTGTAAGGAAAGGAAGCATCATTCCTGTTTTTGGATGAGGACAAAAGCACATAGAGATAAATTAATTCTACTAGAAGAATCAGAGTATTCCTCCAGATGTCCTAATTCTCAGATGCATTATTTTAACCACAAGACCATCTTTCTTTTTTTGCAGATATTCCCACCAGAAACCCAATGTCTAATAGTTTTGCTAATTCAGTCAGGTCACATGAGATGTTTCTCTTCATAGTGTGTCCAATCATCACTTCATGATCTGTTCATAGATTATTAGAACTGCTGACAAGCAAACAAATCTGCAAGAGTCCTTCACAAGCAATTTGGTAAATCATGAATGAATTCACAAGAGAACATGAGCTCCCTATACAGAAGCTGTAACTAGAGAGGTGCAAAATGCATCAATAAATTTTTCATAATAGCATTCTTCCAACTGTAACAAACTGGTATAAGAATCCAGAAACAAAGTTGCTTTCTACAGAGGAAAAAAAACCTACTCTGCAATTTTCAAACAGGTTTGTCTTGCAAGTTGATCAGAAGTTTTCCCAGAAATCAAACCTAGTAACCAGAATTTTCTTCTTTTTTTCACTTTTTAGGTTTTGAATGCATAGAATCATGTTAAAAATTAGGGTTGGAAGGGACCTCAGGAGGCCACCTAGTTTAACCCCCTGTTCAAAGTAGGACCATCCCCAACTGGATCATTCCAGCCAAGGCTTTATTAGCCTTAAAAACCTCTAAGGATGGAGATTCCTTCACCTCTCTAGGTAACACATTCCAGTGCTTCACCACCCTCTGAGTGACAGAGTTATTTATAATATCCAACCTAAACTTCCCTTGCTGCAATCTGAGACCAGTCATTGGTCCTTGTTCTGTCATCTGCCTCCTCTTTGGAACCATCCTTCAGGTAGTGAAAGGCTGTTATCAAATGCCCCCTCAGTCTTCTCTTCTGCAGACTAAATAAGCCCAGTTTCTTCAGCCTCTCCTTAGAGTCATGTGTGCCAGGTCCCTCATCATTTTTGTTGCCCTCTGCTGGACACCCTCTAACTTGTCCGCATACTTTCTATAGTGGGGTGGGGGGGACCAAAACTGGACACACAACTCCAGATGTGGCCTCACCAGTACAGAATAGCGGGGAATAATTACTTCCCTCAATCTGCTGCCTAATAGGCTGTTAGCTTTCTTAGCAACAAGTGCACACAGTTGACTCACTGAGATCTTTTGTGGCCCAGTCCTCCAATTTGTCTCACTGTTCTGAATCCTAGCCCTACCCTCCAGCATATCTACTACACCCTTAGCTCAATGTCATCTGTGAACTTGTTTAGGGTGCACTCCATCCCATATTCCAAATTATTAATGAAGATATTGAACAAAACCAGCTCCAGGACCAATGCCTGGGGCATTCCACTGGATACTGGCTGCCAACTAGATAGTGAGCCATTGATTACTATCCATTGAGCATAACAATCCAACCAGCTTTCGATCTACCGTACAGTTCATCCATCCAACCAATCTATTCTTCCTCAGTTGCTTGCAGGAATGCTGTGAGAGACTGCATCAAAAGCCTAGCTGAAGTATATACACACATCCCCATATATAGTATATATCACATCCACAGTATGTATCACATCCACTGCTTTCCCTGTGTCCACAGAGACAGTATGTATGTGTGCTTTTACATATTTTTAGCCTCTACAATTCCTGGTTTTGCCTAGCATAATCAGTAGAATCATCAGAGTGCTCCTGTTCACAGGCTCTGCAGAGTTGGGTGGGTTTGGCACGGGCACAGGGGTCACTGTACTTCTGCAGTGTAAGCCAGACCTAGAAAACTTCTAACTCCTTTAAGTCCTTAAAATAGGGCTTGTATGGGACTTCAGGGATACGCAAGCAATTGATTTGCCTGCATATAAGTATGGGGTGAGTGTAGTGGTACTCTCAGAACAGAAGAAACAATGACATAATGAAAACTATCTTTGAGATGAGTCTGAAATTGGAGTCAGATTTCTAGGTCAAGTTGGTTCAAATAAAATTTGGATAGATCCATATTTTGAATCCTTTATATAAACTAAAACTTACATGATTTTTCAGAAAAGCACTGATTATAAAATGTTTGTTACACACTCACAGAACAGTCAGGGCACTACTACTATGTAATAAAAAATATAAAGCAATTCCATCATCCAGTTCTCAATTCCTTTACATAATGGAACAAATTAGTCCAATTCAAATGTTCTCATTTAACATAGTGAGAATGATTTTTGCATTTGCTGATGACAGGAGCTCAGAGGGGTTCCTTTGGAGGATAGGATCAGAATTTTAAATTATCTTGAAAATGCAGAGAAATTATCTGAAGTAAATAGATTGCAGTTCTATAAGGACAAGTGCAAAGTACTATTGTATGGTAAAAATAATCAAATGTACAAAGCCAAGATATGAGTGGCTGGATAAGGCATCAGTTCTGTAGAAAAATAGGGCCATGGTGGATCACAAACTGAACATGAGTCAGCTGCATCCTACTTCTGTGGAAAAAAGCAAATTCCACATTGGGATGTATTAACAGGGACTATCATGTAACAGGAGTAACTGTATCCAATTTTGGGCACTGCTTCTGAAAAGTCAGGGACCAATTGAAGAGAGTCCAGAGGAGCTTAGTTCTGGAAAAGATGATTGATGAGGAAATATTGAAATAATTGTGTTTGTTTAGTTTAGAGATAAGAAGAACAATGGAAACATAACAGCATTCAAATATGTGGTAAATGTCTGCAAAGTAGGTAATAAATTATTCCTCTTATCCTTTGGAATAGGACCAAAAATAATAGGCTCAGGGTGCCTATACATGAACAAGGAGGCTTCTCCGACACAGTGTTATTCCAGCATATCAAAGCAGACTCGATTAATCAAGTGTGCTGGAGCATGGCAAATACCATGCTCCAGCAGCCTTTCACATTCAATGAGCTTCAGATAAGGCATCCCCAGCAGGGATGCTGATACATGAGATGCTCCAGGCATTTTAATTAGAGAGCCCCCCACAACACACACACACTCCCAGAGCACGTGTATAAATGCTCTTGAATTTCAGCAAGGGAGCTTTCCATTAGACATTAGGAAAAAGTAAAGATAGTTAATGGAGAAGATTTGTCTGTGGAAGTGGCAGAATCTGCATCTCAAGAGATTCCTAAGAACACTTTAGATAAATATTTGTCAGGGATTTGAAGACCAAATGTTTTCTTCTGCTGTACAGATGATTTGTTTCATTATATAAAGGAGTCCAAATGTACTCTGAGGTCTGTTACAGTCTCTGTACCTGTTACCAGGAGATAATTATTTAGGAATAAGATCAGAGAACTTCCTTTTATTACCAGCAGAGGCCTGCTATCTAGACTTTGTGGGGAAGCCTCACTTTTCTCCATCTAAGAGAGCCAATAAAAGTCATCGTTCACTCTTCCTCGCTCCACATAGTTGTTAGATGCTGTCTTAGATTCCGAGTCAGTACAGGCACAGGCCTTCTAAGGTTTTAGATCATCACATTCATGATACCAAATGTCAGGGCATGTCCAGCAAAGCAGTAAACTATCTTGTGCTGTTTGGCTGCACAGTGTTTTGTATTTATGTGACTCCCTTTGCCAGTGTTTGCTTCTGCCTTAGCCAAGGAGTTCTACATAGCTACGTACCAGATACTATCTGGACATTTATAGTCTCACAGTCCCAACTTCTGCCTCATCTTTTTTTTGGCCAGTACATTTGTGGTACTGGACAAAGGGAAGCAGGGCTAACCCAACCCTTCTTGCGGATTGTTCAGGTGAAACACCCAGTGCTATATATTCAGTGAACAGCAGGTTAGAAAGCCTGCCCCTCACTCCACAAATCAAGGCTTACTCAGTGAATGCTCAGGCAACTTCTGCAGCTCCTAAACCAGGAATCCAAAGAGAAGCTACTTGGAGCTCAATTTATGCTTTAAATTCAGGAAAACAGTTCTGCAGTCCTTGCCTAGTTTGGGCCAAGGACTCCACAAACTCTTCTTTCTCCTCTGAATTGAAGAACTATGGCAAGTCACCACAAATGGGAACTGCTGAATTAAAGGTTACTCACTGGCTATAATTAAGTTTCTTTGAGATGTTTTGTCTCTTTGGGTCCCATGACCAGTCTTCCATTTCCTACTCCTTCAGCTACATCTCTGTTGGCATTTTGAATCAGCAAAGGGGCATAGTGCAGAGCACCCCCAACTGCTTCTGTTTGACCTCACGTATGGGGGATACAGGACCTGCAGGTGTAGGCTCAGTTCCCTTGGCATGGACCATCAGAGACTGCAATCTTGCACATGTGAGGCATGGGCACAACAAGGGAAGGATTCTTATGACAACACATCTCAAAGAATCACTATTGCTGTAAGTAGTGCCCATTCATGGTTTATCTTCTGTACAGTGTGAGACTTTTGATTAGAAAAATGCCATGATGAATGTTAGGTTACTGTAGGAAGAGGTTCTTCCTACTGCCTTCCTGTCTGCCTGGGAGCACTGAGATGCACTCACTAAAGCAAATTCTCTTGGTAAATAGCCCTGCTGATGAATTTTTATGTCTTTACTGATTTGTTATGACCAGCTTAATTGCAGAGAAACTCAATTACCCTGTAATGCTCTGAAGGAGGATTTCACAGTTAACAAGGCTTTCAGATTGAACCTACATCTGTCTACATACTTGTTACTCATTGATGTACATGTCCATTTGAGTACTGTCACAAAGTTAATGCAGTCTCAGAGAAGAGAGATGGAAAAAATTGATTTGCCCATCTAGCACATACTCTTAAAGTGTATTTCCCAATTTCTAGTTTGGTCTACTGTGTAAGTGTTGCATTGCTTAAGATGGCAGGCTCTTCTATGAAAGATTTCATTGTCATTAGCTATTGAGTTTCATTCTGTTTCCATTCTGCTATATCCCTTGTTCTGCCCTGCAGGATTCTTCATGATGTTTAGTGTTTCATATAGTTGCTGTATTTATTACTAGGACTGGAGGTACAAATTAAGTAAATACCTAGTACTATAATTAGAAAGTGTTCTTCTCTCAGGGGTGAACCCCCTAGGGTTAAGCACTCCCACTTGTAACTCGGTCCATAAATACCTGGCCTTTTTGCATAAAGACTTGCCAGAGTGAGTCAGTTTTTTCAGCAACAGATCCTATCAGGAAAGCAGTTCTTTAATGGAACAAGAAAGTAAAACAGGTCAGCTTGGTAAATGATGGTTCCTTACTCTAACAATACTATTTCTTTGGTAATGTTGATAATGTTACATTCTGAGATAGAGAACAGGTCTTAGCATTGATTAATCAGGAACCTGTAAGAAAGGTGAAAGCTAACTAGCACTTAGACAAGGAACCTTCAACCTTAACCTAGATCAGTTGATTCCAAGCAATGCTACTGCAAACTTCCTGTGGAGTAGGGTCAGGTGGCCTGTGAAAAGCTGGCTGGTCCTATTGCCAGCTCTGTTACCTTGAAGGTAGTTAAGCCTATAGTGGAAGACTTCTAGAGGCATAAGTGGCATAAAGTTGGCCACCTTCCCTTGACTTTCATACATTTCTAATACTGCTTTTCCATGTAACCATTTCCAACTGGGGTCACAGGATGGAAGATGTCTTGTGTCCATGTAAATGTTTGGTATAATTTCATTCCTAACAGGAGGGAAAATGTCCACAGGGCATTCTGTCTGAGGTGTTAGCCATGCCACATATCAGCTAGCTCATGCACAGTCAGCTAGCTCATGCAACAGTCAACTAGCTCAAGCACAACCTTGTGCTGGTATGTGTATACCGAGCCAACACCCCCATGTGAAGATAAATAGCAGGTAAAATGCTTTAAGACATCAGAGTGACTTATCAAACTTGTTGGTGTCCTTGTAACACGTGGATTTCTGACATTGTGATTTAACATTGAACTGATTAAATGTTTTTGCACTTCATAAATGCGGATGAGACATTGCAGATTTCTTTGCTCCTTTTCTGGAACTGAAGCTGAAAAGGGACTGCTCATTCAGAGTAACTTGGCCTTGTTCAGATAACTGATGCCCCACTTGTCTCCGACTTGTAGTGGCCCTAGATGTAGGGTTAAAACTCCTCCTCTGTGCGTAATATTATAACCAGTTTTTCTGCTGCCACAGAATTTTTGTCAAGGGAGATGCTCACAAATACATGGGAAATCTTGAATCAAGACAACTTGCATCCTAGCTTGTTTAGCCTGACTGCTTGCACTGCTTAACAGAGAATCAATAGAAGTCATCCATACCTTTATTATCCCTGCATTACACTTTAATGATGCTACTTCCCCCACCTGCTCTGCTCTGAGTGAAAGGAAAGCTGCTGCTTCCCTTAGAGACATGAGAGACAGAGTCCATTTAGCATCTAGGCCATTAGGGTGCAATCATGCTGAGTGCTCAGTACCTCCAAGAGATAGCCAGTATTCTCATCTCCCAGTGAGAGCTGTGGGCACTAAGCACCTTACAGAATCAGGTCCTTAATGAAGCATGCTGCTTTCCTTTGGCTGTGCCAGCCCTCCCATAAACTACACAGCATGGCAGAATTTCTCTAGCTGGGCCACCTGCTGCAGCTGCAAATTTGCTTTTCTTTCACAGGGAAAGGAAACCTCTTTAGAGTAAAGGCGATTGTGGGGCACGGGGGAGGCAGGATTGGTTGTTTTCGTTTGGTGCTTTGTATGTCAGGGTGACTCCCCAGAAGGAAGCATTTTGTTTTCTGGATCAGAATGTTCTTGTGTCCTCCCCCTTTGTGCTATTTTCAGGGAAGGCAGGGTTTGTATTGTGAATGCAATGAGAAGCATAAATAGGATATTGTGAATTAGTACTTTAAAATAAAAATAGATAGTTCTGTTTTGGATTTTTTAATGTCACTAGTAGCAACTAAAGAGCTATATGTTATCTTCATACTTGGAAGAAAAAGAACCATAGAGAAAATTATAAATTACATTCCATTCAGACTCCAATATCTATATCCAATATCTGGATGTGTTGCCTGCCAGAGAATGTATAGAAGAACGGTTCCAACTTAGCTTAAAAAAATATACTGGCTGTGAGAATAATGTTCTTTTATACAATGATATACAGTCATTAGTACATGTCGCAAGATTTCTGCTAATAAGTACTTTTTATCTAACTTGTCTTACATAACAAACCTAATCTTCAGCTATTTTTCCCAAGCTACTTCTTAAATTTGATGTTTGTTGAAGGCTTATAAAATCAAGGGGGAGAGTTCTGGTTATGCCAAAATAATTGACTAGCATTTTGTCAACTAAGTAAATGTCTCCACTGCACACATGAACTTGCACACATGGTAACCTGTTAATTACCACAATTCTGTAGGAGGAGCTAGGCTTCCTCTATTACCCATATAATTAAATCAGATGTAAGACACAAATCTATATGATCAACTTTAAGCTGACCAGAGGATGGAAGAAATTGCAAACTGGATGATGTTGCCTGCAGTACAATCATTTTAGAAGTTCCCGCTTTGATACAGCAGTCTGCTAATTTTCAGATCAACTGTTTCTGTCAGCCAAAGTGCTGGACTTCCAGTGTTTTAAGATGGTGATGCACAACTCCCTTAAGGAGATATCAATAAAATCTCTATAAACACAGACCCTTGGTAGTCAAGGGGAGAATAATTGAGATAAGCAGGGAACAAGCTAACTGTTTAGGAGTACACCTCCATCATATCTTATAAACAGTTCATTTTGTAGCTGTGTAGATAACCCCTCCAAGAATCCTTTAATCTCCTAATTAAACACTAGTACATAAATCTTCATCAGATCTTTACTTATTGTGTCTCTTGTATTGCATTGTCTGATTCTGTAAGCATACATTGGTGTTGTCTGTAGTAGGGAAGCCTACTTACAAGTAATACCAAAGTGTTCTATGTGAAAAGAGGTCTTAGGACTTAGTCCTTTCTGCTAGAAGTTGCTTACATCTTTAATGCTTATTCTATATATATGATGTATTAATTATTTAGACATTAAGTATTTAAATAGTTTCTTACATAAGGCACTGGTAAAGCCATCTGCTTGCAATATTATAAAGATTATGCCTATATTTCGTGCATGTACTTGTAAATAATATATTATATATATATTTATAACATATGTATATATATACACATCATATATTTATGTTTATATAGTATTGACATAAATACTATACATTATTTATATATCAAATATGGGCATTAGTCTTCATAATCTTACAACCAAATGAACAGGCAAAATAAAGTTATGCACACTCTATAAAAAGTGCAGTATTTTATAGTGAATGTTTAAGTTTGGAAGAACTAGGATTTCAGACTATATAAACTGGAGAAGTTTAGAGCTGAGGGGGTAAACTGTTGTTATACAAACTGGAGGAAACTGAGGATAGACTGTTATATTTTGTAGCGTGTGTGTGCGTGTGTGTGCAAGGGATCCCCTGAACAGGTAGAAAAATATTTTAAAACCTAGTTGTCATTAAAGAACATTCTCTTCTGTTCTCCCCTCCTCCTTTTTTAAATATCAAAGATAAGTTATAAATTAAAACTAACAGTCATTTAAGTTGGACTTTTTAATAAGAATTGCTTTGTGCTTCACTGCTGAGGTTTTGCGTAACCATTTGCTTAATTGCTGTTTATATTTCAGACCTTACAAGACAACTGATTATATTTTGCTCATAAAGAGAGAAGTGGCAATTATATTGTGCTGAAGGAACTTATGAAGTTTCAGTCATAATTAGATTCAATGGTAGAGCTCCTTATACAAGCAAAACAAAATCTGTCATATTAATTATTTTGCAATTGTCCATATTGCATTAACCTGGTTGCCAATTAGTATGTAAAGTGCAAAGTTAAATTGGAAACTATTTAACTGAACTCTTATACCCTAAATTGCAAACGTGCCATGTTATGTTTCCATATTGAAAAGGAAGACAGCAGAATATTTTATAGAAGTCTCACTTAGTGTCATGTAGCAAAATCAACAACTGTCAAAAAAGCTCTAACTAGTAAGAGAAACAATCTGCAAATTCAAAGTCAATTGTAATTATCGTGGCAACGTGGATATTTGTGGGCAAAGTTCAGGAGCAGGAGTTAGATTTGCCAGTAGTCCTACTTTTATGACAAGTCCCTGAACTTCTGCATCCTTGTTTCCCCATCTGTGCTAATACTACTGTGGCAGGAGTTTTGTAAGGTCTTCATTTATGTCTATACAGCATTAGAAGTTCAGAAGGAAATACTGAAGAATACAAAATTTATTTTTGGGGAATAAAACATTGTGGTTATGCATGCTAATGAAGTGCATAAATAGATGTGACAGCATACAATTTTTAGTTTACCCATATATACTACAAAATTGATATGCTCTTTCTACAGTAAATGGCATAAGAATGATCATTAGGACAATATTGATTACATGAGCAATAGCACCAAGTTCACTTCAGCTCAGTAAACAAGACATACCATAATTCTGATAATGATTTTGCTGGGCCCCACTGGGCCCTTCAGGTAGGATGTGGACAGATTCAGAAGAGTCCTGGGGAGAGTAACAACATTTATTAGAGGCCTGGGAAGCAAGAATTACAGGGAAAGGCTGAAAGAGCCAGGGTTATTTAGCCTGGAGAAGAACAGACTGAAGGAGTATTGGTGAACAATCTTCAAATACCTGAAGGGCATTTAGAGAGGATGGAGATGAGATTTTTTCTGTGGCCAGAGGAGACAGACCTAGCACCAATGGCCTCAAGCTGCAGCAGGGGAAATTAGATTGAAGATTAGGAGGAACTTTCTGACTACAAGGGTAGTCAAGGATTGGAATAGCTACCTAGAGAAGTTGTGGACTCTCCATTCCTGGGAAATTTTCAAGAGCAGGTTGGACAGAAACTTGGCTGGGATGGTTTAGTCAGAGAAGCTCCTGACTTGAGCAGTGGGCTGAATTAGATGACCTTTTGAGGTCTCTTCCAGCCCCACTTCCTTATGACTCTATGAACTATACTGCTATCTACCAATGTACGTTTCTATACAACAAACCTTTTATAGTCTGCTTCATTATGGTTACTTTGAAGAAATATTGAAGGTTCATTTTTTCCTACCCTACTTTTTTAAATAGAACATTTCACAGTATTGAGTAAAGAAAATACGATTTCAGGTGCCCTTTTACTAGAGGTGGTATAGTTCGCAAGGAAGAAGGGACTGAATTAACAAACCCATGCAAACAAAGGAGATCATCAGACTTAAGGTTGCAACTCTGCTTTTGAAAGCAAGAACACCAAAAATATCTGTGGATTACACTGAACAGAAAATTATTTGTGAGGTTGTAATAAATGCACACAAAATCAACCAACACAAATAATTATGTTCTATATGTTCTGAAGCATTACAGCATACAGCAAGGAACTAATTCCTCCTTATTTGTCAATGAGACCACATCTGGAGTACTGTGAACAGGTCTTAATATGAAAGACAGTGACAAAAGTGTGTGTGTGGGGTGGGGGACTTGGAGACCAGCAGCAGAGCTGGGGAAGTGTCAACATGGAATGATTTATTGTGGGGAGGAGGATAGATAAATGAATAACTGTACAGCAGTATGACTAATCAGTGGGTAGGGGGACATGGTAAATATCTGCAAGTATTTAAAAGCATAAACCACGGACATTGGAAAATGGTGATGTGGGGAACATAGACTAGGAAAATGAGGTGAAGCGCAATGGAAAATATAGGTAGGATAAAGGTGGGGGAGTAATATCAGGTGGTCTGTGTGTTATTCTATTAAGGGCAATACTGGAATAACAACCCTTCATTTTGAGAATGAGTTATGTGGATTTGTGCTCCATGAGAGGTAGAGGTTGCTGCCCTGGCCTCTGTACTTGTCCAGCCTCTTGTCATGTCTTTGTGGTGAAATTGCACCAACTCTAAATTCAGTTAGTTTTGGGTACCCATTGTGGCAGGAATAGTATATAAAGAATGACAGATCCTTAGAGAGCTGAAATCCAATAAAACTATCTATATCAAGGTTTTGTACTGCTGTTCTTTTTATGTTAGGGACAGAAGGTACACATAAACCAGTTTCGGTGATCAGAAACTGGTTTAAATCCATAGCAGAGCAGAAGCTCAGTGCACATAAATCAGTTTCGAAATGTCTGAAACTGATTTAAAATAAACGGGATTGAATGTAGTGTCAAACTTAACTAATCTGGGTCAAACCGGTTTATGAAAGTTCTGTCCCAGACCTCTTCCTGGTTCATGTCCCCCAGCATCCCAGCATGCTTTCCAGCCCTGGGCTGGGCTGTGCTATCTGCTCCAGACAGCAGGGCTGGCCCCACCCCTCTGCTTCCTAGTTGGAGCAGTGAAAGCTGGCTAACAAGGGGGTAAAAGGGGCAAGCCCAGCTGGGGATACAGTCCAGTCTACTGGGGGGAGGGACTGCTCCCCCACCTGGCAAACCCCAGCTGGGCTATGGGGCCAGGGAGGAGGATTAAACACCCCTTCCCCTGTGCTCAAAGTTACTGCTGGCTGCAGCTGTAGACTACGAATCCCAGAGGCACGTGGAAGCAGGAATAGGAAGTGATGAGCAACTCTGCAGTCCTGCTGTAATTCTGAACTGCATATCACAGAGACTGTGGGGGCAGCAGGAAGAGGAAGTGAGCACACAGGCAGGCAGCCATGCTCTAGCATCCCTGGACTTCTGGCATGAGCCACTGTAGGCACGTGGCTGCATTTTCTGAATCAAAGGTAAATGTTTGCTCACTTCTGTTTCACTTTTTTTATCTATGCAGCTTAAACTAACCTGCAAAGACTAAAGAACTTCAGCCTTGTCCTTTTTGATCATCTGTATCTACCCTTATAGTAACTGAGCCCTTTCCATGTAAAATCAGTAGTAATAGCAAAGTCCTTCTCCTCCTTGACTCCTTTCTGGGGTTAAAGCTCTAGCTGGTTTTTGCTGTTGGTTGTTGAGCAATGTTACCTACACAGATTAAATATTCAAAGATTAATGGAATAGACATGGATGCATTATACAAGGAGACAAGACAGCATTAGAAACAAATATGAACATAACTTAAAATTTGTTTGACAGTTTGAGTTCCAGAATACAAAAGTACAGTAGTATTCCTATTGTCCTATTTAAAGTTCCTATTTAAAGATAGTGGTGCTAGTATGTAGATTGCATAATATACCCAACTAGATATCAGAAAAGAAGCAAGTATTTAACTTTAATTTTGCTTTGTTAATGTATTCTATGCCATATTTGGCCATCTTCAGTACATATATTAAGAAATTAGCCAATCTGTTGGTAGTATGCTCAGGGAAAGTAATTTGCATTTAGACTTTTTGCTTTGTTCCAGCAACATATTTGCTTGATGTATTTCAAAAATTCTTAGTTACATTTGAATTTCTATTGTTTCAGTGAGTCTGAGGCAGCAGTTGAGATTAAATAATGAGCCTTTTTCACAAGGAAATCTGAGACTTGTGACAGACAAAACTGTAAACTGTCAATATTTTTGGAGCTAAGGGAACTGCACGTCATTACACGTGAAGGATGTACTGCTGTTTTCCTGATATTAGCGTGCAATAGTTGCTATGTTAGGTAATTGGCAGGAAGAATGACACAGCATGAAACAGGATGGAGCTAAGATGGGGGAAAATGGGATCATGTAAAACCACACATTTGATCTTTCACTCAAGTGAACGTCCAGAAGTTTTCCCATTTTCCCATATTCACTGCTTCTTCCATCAGAGAGCTGAAATAACACAAACTGCTAACATGTCACAAACCTCATGAAAACCTACTCTTTCTTGATTTTCTTGTGTCCAATTTTTAAAGATTCAAGATGCACAGATAAATGTAAAATGCTTTTATAAACATTTGAACACTTAAACATTTATATGCACATAGCATATTAAAATAATCACAAAAATAGAGTATAGGTAGAGAACCATTCCATCTTTTACTGTCACCCATTCTTAACTTTCTAAAGCATGCAAATAACATGCAGGTAAAAAAACAAACAAAAACAATATTAAAATGTTATAACTATATTGACCTAAAATGTTGCTAGATAATCATCCAGTGGGGGAAGATGGATGAGAGGTGTCTAGTAGCGGATGAATGGGATTTAGATAATATCTTAGCAGTTGTGAGGTTCCAAAGGTGCCCAAGCTGGTATAACTTGAGTCTGTCTTCCCTCACATGACTCATGGCAGCATGACTCTCTATATCATATTACAACAGTATATACCTGATGTTTCAATTTGTGGGTAGAAAGCACCAGCAGCAATGTATATTGTGCCCAAGTACATAGGTCATAAGTAGCAGCTGTGAATTATCATTTGGACCTTAAGTTGGGTGAGCTTTTATGACGAGATGGTGGCTAACATCAGCAAAATGATAAAACACAATCAGTTTCTAGGCGTGGAACCTCATTCCTCTATAAAAGTAACTGTGACAATGAAGATTACAGATGTCTGCAGCTTTAGACTCATAGCCTTCTAAGCACACTCGTTTTCCAACATAATATACTTTCTGTTATGGTGGCCTCTGAGGCTTAAGGGGGTGTGTCTGTGTGTATGGTCCAGTGGATGTCATGAAAATAATTGTTTGTAAAGCAGTTGAGGGAGGAGAGCTGCAAAGACCTAAATGACAATTAGGCTCCCAAATGTCATTGAAAGTTGAGAATAGTCACTTAGCTAACAACTATTGATACCATCAGAATGCCCCCTTCGCCCAACCTCACGTGATAAGCAGCATCTTAAATGTAACTTTGTGTAGGCCAAGTGGCTTTCTGCAAAGCAAAGTTATAAGCAACAGTTTATAATGATGTTTAGGCTACAAACAAATAGGGCTGTGCAAAATTTCACCGGCTGTTTTGTTTCAACTGTTTCCAATTATTTCAAGCTCGAAACAGTGAAATTGAAATGAAGCAAAAGGCTTTGAAACAACCTCGAAATGAAATGAGGGCAGTCGAAATGTTTTGAAAATTGAGAAGCTTTTTGAGTTTTGAAGCTGGGCTTGCTTGCAGCTAACAAGAAACTAAGGAGAATGAGGGGAAGGAGGAGGGAAGGATTGCTTTCATATTGACTGTGTATCTGGCCAGTGACTGTGATCCTTCCCTGAGGTCCCTTCCAATCCCATTGCTCTGGCGGGGGACAGAAAAACAGCATAAAAGGCATTGTTTGAACTGAGCTTTCTCTGTGCCTTCACACTTACAAGTGACACAAGTTTTGCTCTGAACAATTTGAGGTGCAGTTTCCCAGAAACCCTTGCCCCTATCTCCTTAAAACTTGACCAGCTTCATAGACTCAGCAGGGGCTACCATGTCTGCTGCTTTCATCCCACTCTGCCTTAACACACACACAAAGTCACACATGTCAGAAGTTCTGCTTGTTAGCAACCTGAGGTGCAGTTTCCCAGAAACCCCTGCACCTTTCTCCTTGAAACTTGGCAGGCTTAATGGCTTCATAAGGGAATACCATCCCTACAAGTTTCATCCAAATCAGGCAATAAATGACAAAGTTATTGGCATTTTTGTGCTTTCCCATTATAGCCTAAAGGTGAAACAGCGAAACAGCATCGAAACAGCAAAACGGTTTAGATGAAACAGAACAGTGCTTTCAAAATGAAATGAAACTCAAAACAAAACACTATCCTGTCAAAACGGTGAAACGGAAGTGAAAACAAAACGGTGCTGTTTTGCACAGCCCTACAAACAAATTTCACATATGTGCTGGGAGAAATCATTTTCTCACAATGATCAAGTGCAGTTGTTCAGATGTCCAGTTTCTTGTTCTGAGACAACTCCAAAAAAGGTTCATGGGGAAAAATGCTAACAGTGTGTTCTGGGACATTACCAAGTGCATCTGAACTATTATGCTGGAATTGCATTACCGAATAAGTGGCAGAAAAACAACAGTGCATTCAGCCAGTCATTAAAGCCTGACTGGAAGGGCAGTCTATGTTCATGCCAGTTTCAGGACTGTTCTGTTCCAGGACAAATGCTGGCACAACTGATGCTGAGAAAAATGCAACAGCTGTTCCTATTCTTGATTGTACATAGAGTTCATTGGGTAGTTTTTAAATCCTAGAGCTCTTTTTTGTTTAATTTTTTGGCCACGTATTGCTTTACCTGTGAAATATTGCTGCTCATACCCCCATATCAAATGTGTCTCTGCATATTCAGTCATTAGGAAGAATGTTGACACCAACATCCACACCCAATAATGCTATTATTCACTTCATGTTGACCACCACCATTATGAAAATTTAGGTACATGTACCTTGCTGTGTACCCGTTTGAAAACCACTATACCATAGGGCATTTACAGAGGGTAGAATGTACATCATGCTGCTTGACACTACTGTGATGCTGCTGAATCCTTGTGGGATGAGGGGAATTTAGCTGGTATTGTCCAGTAGTCTTTGATCAACAGATATGTCTCCTGAAACTTGACGTAAAGTTATCAGCTGTGTCAGTAGCTGCAACGATAATTCATCTCACAGAGCTATGAAAAGCAGATTTGTATGTCCCTGATGAGCATTCTTTTCTTTTCTTTGGTCAAGTGAAGAAAGATTTGGTAACCCACGATTTATGAAGTGATCTACTGGCCAACAAAGCTCAGATGATAGTATGCAAATTTATGTAAATTAGATGTATTTTAGACCCTACCTTTAATTATTGCTATTCATTTTCACTATGCTTGTGGTAACCTTGCCAAAAAGAGAAGTTTGACTCTGTATTCTTGATATTAATTAAGTAAATAACAATGTTGGTTTAATTTTCATCAAGGTCCATTATTAAATCCAAAGCACTCCAGCTGTCTTTCATCTAATGAAAGGTTAGGACACCTGTAAACTTGTCTCAACTTTTCTGTTAAGGACTGTCTAAAATGTGGCAATTATTAAACTCATGGCATAAATTAATGAATTTTTGTGCCCGTTTTTATATACAGTGCACTGTTCAAGTAAACCCATCTGGGCTGAAATTTGTAACTAGTATTGAATGGGAGGGAGAAAAGTAGACATAAGCTCATAAATACTTCTATTTTGCTTTGCATCTCTGTGATGTGTTTCATCTAAAGAACCAAAAGTGTCCTGAGCATTTTTAAGTAAGCTTCTCAAACCACTTTGAGTATAGGGAAGGGAATGCTCCCCAAAAATGCACTTTGATGTCATTCTGTCACCTTCCATCCTCCTGCTAGCAGCTTTCACTGTTAGGACATTGGCTCCACTTGGAAACAATTTATGCAGGATGTCAGCCCTAGTACATCTTCTTTCCTTGATTTAGAGAGGCTTCTGAAACCAGGTGCCAAGATAAAACAAAGACAATCCCTGCAGGAGATGCATATGTTGAAGAAGAGAAAACCATGACAAGCTAGGTTCTGTGAATGTATTCTTGTGTCTTACATATCTCTGATGTAGTGTGTTGTCAAAGCTTCAGAGAGGCTTCTCTATAGTGGCATTGATCATAGAATATTAGAGAAGTAGGTCCAGAGGTCATGTAGTCCAGCCCCCTTCCATGAGGCAATATCATACCTGTGCAAACTGTCGCACAAAAAGCCATTGTCTAACCTTTTAGCAAAACTATAGTCAACCCTGACACAACACAAGACATAAAGCCCTTGTCTGTCACAGGTAAATCAAGGAAACCACATTAGCTTATGTTCAGCAGTTGCAAGGATTGTTAAAATACAGAGATCGCAGGAAGACGACCATACCCCCAACTACAGCAGAAGACATAAAAAATCCCAATCCATATCCATGTGATCATGGGATAAAATTTATTCCTGAACCCAAATGTAGCAATCAATCTGACTCAAGAGTAGAGAGTCAAGACCTTTACCCAGGAACCCAGAAGGAGCACTGGTACAGCCCAGTCAATATGCCTAGCTTTGCCTGTAGCCAACATCCAGTGCCTCTGACAAAAGCTTAAAAAAAAATCCTTGATACATGTAGCAGCAGGAGAGGGGGAAAAAAATCTCTTCTAGCCCTGTGGAGAATCCACACCTTCACTAGGCTATTTATTCCAATGCCTTGCTATCCTAACTGTGAAGAAGTTTTTGTAGATATCCAATCTTAACTTGCCTTGCTGCAAATTCAAGCCACTGCACTGCATCCTCCTCTATGCAGCAAGAAAGAAAAGGTGCTTTCCCTTTTCTTTATGACAGCCCTTCAAGTATTTGAAAACTGCTATCATATCCCCTCTTACTTACCCAGAATTATACACAGTACTCCAAATGAAGCCTAGCCAGTGCCGAGTAGAGAGGCACTATCACCTCCCATTTCTGCATCTAATGCTTCCATCGATGCATCCCAGAACTGCATTTCACCTTTTGTGTAGCTCTGTCACACTAAATACTTATACTGAGCTTGTTGTCTACCAAGACTCCCAAGTCCTTTTCCATAGTGCTTCCAACCAGCCAGGTCTCACTTGTTTTGAATTTGTGTTTTTGATTATTCCTTCCAAGGTGTAAATGTCTGATGTTTAAAGGCAGACAAGGTTCTTTGGGTGAATCTTTTATTAGACCAACTAAATAGTTGGAGAACAATTTTTAAGCAAGCTTTCAGGTTCAAAAACCCTTCATCAGGCTAAGGAAGTTACACCAGTTGGATGGAATAAAAAGTAAAAAAGCCAGAGGCTGTGCTGGTATGTTTACAAGACAGGCAGTCAGTGAAAATGTAGATTGAGGAGTCAATGGGTGAGAGACAGGTTGGATGTGGGGGAGAGAAAGGGGATGAATAGTGGAGAAGTACCTGGGAAGTCAGCTGTCAGGCAGGTTATAATCTCATATATCCAATGTCTGTATTTAATCCATGATTTTTAGTATCCAGAAGGTTGATGAAATGGAGCTCGTAGGCTCATCTCTGGGAAGCATTGTGCAAGTTTCCTTTCAGGATCAGGAATGAGAGATTGGAGATTGAGTGGTTTTCTTGTGAGAAATGTGCCCCCACAGGTATTTGGGTATTCTTGTCTTTAATAGATTTCCGGTGTGAGTTTATTCTGGTGCGCAGTTGTTGTCTGGTCTCACCTATATATTTTCCATCTGGGCATTTCGTGCATTGGTTGAAATGTATTACATTTCTGGAGGTGCATTTGTAAGATCCGAAAATGCTGATGGCTCTGTTGTGGGGTGTAGTGAATGGGGATGGGGGGGTAGAGATGTGTTGGCAGGTTTTGCATTTCTTGTCATGGCACGGTCTGGATCTATTTGGTGTGTTCTGGGTCTGAGGAAGTTTGCTTCTGGTGATGTGGTTGGCAAGGTTCAGTGCTTGTTTGAAAGCTAGGATGGGTGACTCTGGGAAGATCTCTTTAAGAATAGGGTCTCTTTCTAGTATGGGTTACAGTTGTTTGAGGATTTTCTGTACGGGTTCAAGGGAGGGGTGATATGTCATAACCAGTGGTGTGTGATTGGGGGGACGGGACGGGCTCTTCTGTACTGCAGCAGTTCTTCATATGGTATCCAGGTGGCTCTTTCAACCATGGGATCTATCTCTCTGGAGAAGTGTCTTTGCTGTGTGAAAGCCTTTTTAAGATTGGTGAGGTGGTGATCCCGGGTGTTCTCTTCAGTGCAAATTCAGTGATATCTGAGGACTTGGCTGTATATCACAGCTTTTTTGGTGTGTTTAGGGTGATTGCTGGTTCTTTGCAGATATGTATGTTGGTCTGTGGGTTTCTTGTATAATGTGATTTGTAATTTATCATTCTGGATACCGATCATTGTGTTTGAAAAGGAGATGTTGGTACCAGAGTAGTCAAAATGTTGGATGGAGAGATGGTGATTGTTGTTTCTTATGGAACTCAATCAGAAATTGCAGGTTTTCAGTCCAAATGAAGAGGTCATCAGTATATCTTAAGTACAGGAAGGGTTAGATGGTGCGGTTCTTGAGGAAGTCTTCTTCCAGGTGGCTCATAAAAAGGTTGGCGTACTGTGGGGCCATTTTGGTGCCCATAGCTGTTTCCATCTTCTAGAGGAAGTGTTGATAATTAAAAGTGAAATTGTTGTGTGTGAAGATGAAGTGTATATGGTCAATGATAATGTTGGGTCTGTATTCTGAATTATAATCTTGTTCCTGTAGCTTGGATGCCATCCTGGTGTGGGATGTTGGTATATAGGCTGGTAACGTCCATGGTATGCTAGGAAGGTGGTCTATGTTTTTAAGTTTCTATAGAAAGTCTGTAGTGTCTTGGACAAGACTTGCTCTGTGGGTGACAAGCGGTTTTAGGATTGATTCAACAGAACCTGATATTTCATGGTTGGTGTGATGTTGGTGGACCTCGTCCGGTGACACCCTTCATCAGGTAGCCCCTTCCCCTCATCTCGCCTGCCACGACTTTGATGTTATGAATGATGTTAAGGAGGGGTTCAGTGGAGCTCTTCTACCAAAGGGGTTTTCCCGACGTGGGTGTACTCGTGGTTGAGGTCTCCGATGTTCCACGGGGCTCCGCCACCCCTACACCCCGTCCACTCGCTAACCGGTCACTTGCTGGTAAGATAGAACCTCGTTGTTAGATGCAGGTCTGCTAGCCGGTTGGTGTTTCTGACTGTCGGGCCGACGCCGATGACTGCTTTAAGTCAGCCTACCTTAAGACCCGACTGCTCCCACCACTGTCGTGGGACATCTTCCTTTTTTCTCTCCTAAATTCAGAAATAATACTCCTCTGGGGTAGAGAGGCTTCCCAGAGCAACGTTTTGGCTCTGGCAATTATAGGGGACTAATCCTTCTGCCTCTTCCTGAGCTCCTATTGCCCGCCCCAGCTGCTGAGCTGAGACAGGGCTGCCTGTTTGAGATTCAGCCTCCAGGGAAGCCGCAGCAACACTGGCGTGCTTCCTGTCTCCTCCCTCCTTTCCTGGCTCCCTCCTACCGCGGGGTCTGCTGGGGCTTTTAAACCTTCCCGCAGCAGCCGCTGCAGCTGCCATGATTGGCTCAGCTGTTTCCCTTGCTGGGAACAGCTGTTTAAACAGCCAGCATAATGCCAATTTGCGCGGCTGTAATGGTGGCCGCGGCTGCTGCTGTGGTCCCGGCTCTGACACTGCCACCTCTCCTGCAGGTAAGTAAGTCGGCTCGGGGTCTTCTTGGGAGGCTGCTGCTGCTCCGCGACCCTCTCTGTGCCCCATCTGTGCCCGTGACAGTGGCACGCCGCCGTCACAGTTGGATATGCCAGGGTTCCCTTTTTGTGGATTTTAGGGAGCATGTAAAAAGTCCTCAAGTTAGGTAGTGGGGGGATCAAGGTTTGTAGTTTTTCTTGTAGTCCTGTTGGAAATGATTTGATGGTATTGTTGAGTTTCTTGGTAAAAAGGGGAGTAGGATCTTCTTGTAGTTCTTTGTAGTAGGTGGTGCCAGAGAGTTGTCTGTTGGCTTCCTTTATGTAGTCTTCATGGTTTAGGATGACTATGGCTCCTCCTTTTCCTTCTGTTTTTATTACTATTTGGTGGTTAGATCTTAGAGATTCTATGGCCTTTTTCTCTGGTAGAGAGAGATTGTTATGGTGGCATGTTTTGTTGATTATTTCATTGTTCATTCTTTCCCTGTTGCAGTCAAGGTTAGGGTTTCATCCACTGTGAGGTGTCCAATCTGATTTTTTGGGGGGTTTTTGGGGGTTGATTTTTTTTTCCTGAGTGTTGTCCGAGGATGAGTTGTTGTTGGGAGTGGATTCAGTTTGGTTGTGGAAATATTCTTTGAGGTGGAGGCATTGGAAGAATTCTTCTAATTCTTCACATTGAAGTATTTTATTAGGGTATTTTTCTGGGCAGAAATTTAGGCCTTTAAAAAGGACAGATTTTTCAATTTTGGTAAGCGTGTGTGTGGAGAGATTGATGATATTTGAGGGTTGGTTGCTGCTTTCAGTTTCATCAAGTCTGAGGTTGGAATGTTGTAAGGTGTTGGGGTTGGTCCTCTGATGGTTGTTTTGTGGCTGGGGAGCTTGTTCTTGGAGTAGTAATTGGTCCATTTTTTCTTTTTATGTAGGATAAATGTTGTAGAAAGCTTTTTATAGTCTCTTTGAATCCATTGTATATTATCAGGTAAGATGATTGGATTTCTGTCTTTTAAGTTGTTGTAGTATGTGGTGATTTCCTGCCTGAGTTGGTCTCTTTTGGAGTAGATTAGGTGAAGCAGATGATTTCTAATTTTCTCTGAAGTTCTGCATAGCTGTGAAGCATATTTGGAGTTGTGTGTAGGCGTCAGAGGGTTGTAGATGTTTAGTCCTTGGGAAGCGAAGTTGTGTTTCTTTCATAGGCTTAGAAAGTATATGTCTCTGTTGAGTTTGACTTAAAAGGAATATATCTCCATTGGATTGAAATGGTAGAGATCAGTGGAGCATAAGCACACTGAAATTAATGATACTATAGTCTGTAGTAGCTGATATGTGTTAAGTTACTTGTAAAAGAAGAGACTGTAATGCTCTTTGTATAAAGATGGGATCCAATATCTGCCTCCTAGATTGGACTATGGCTGTGCACAAATTGCCAAAATACTCCACCTCCTCAGGTAATTGATTTAAAGCTTTTCTTTAATTCTGCCAATGAGTTGTTTTTGAGAATGCACAAAGGACAGAAATGGAAAACATCTGTGCTTTTCTCCTGCTTTTGACCAGAAATTATTCCATTCACAAAATAACTTTGAAACTAAAATTGTCAAACATGTATTACATTCAGATTCCAGCTTTAGTAAATACCAGTGGCTAATGAGTCAGGGGGGATGCTGTTTATTTCCATTTCTTTGTTCTTTTTATATTCATGAATATTCCAGTCTTCCAGCAATTTCCATTCTCTGCCCAGCTAAAGGGAAATCTATGTACTGGTTCAAAAATCACAGGCACTTCCCTGTAACCCTGGCTTTAACATGTCAAGCCTTGAGAGAAAAATGAATTGTAACAAGACATGAATTCCCCTCTGCTGCCGTGTGATGACTTTGGGGACTCATTCTGTGAGGGGGGTTTCCAGCTGAGGTAAATAAAACTCTATAAAAAAGCATTATGTTCAACAATTGCACTAGCTCATTCTGTTGGAAAAAGAAATGCTTGGCCTTGCTATAACCCTTACAATTTCATTACAGCTGAAAATGGCAGATGAGTCCCTGGTCATGTGTAATAGCTTTGACAGTACAGTACAAATCCAACAGTAAAACATGCAGAGAGGTACAGAATATCATAGAAAGTGGAAGTATCCATCTGGCTACAGTCATAAGGAAAGTCTTTTTTTGCTTGTCTGTTCTGCCTCCCCTAACCAAGGATAATTTGAGTTGCAGGGAGCACCTTCAATACTAAGTCACCTGAAGTATCAAAGGTATAAATAAAAGGAATCACTTGGAGTAACTGTATATGTCTCTAAAAAAAACCAGTTGGCTTACCCTTAACGCTAGCTGTCATGATTTAATCAGGATTCATGGGTCTCTGCACCACTACAGTAGAGGCAGTGGGGACTAGCTCTCTTTAACCAGTAATACTACAGACAATATTAAAATTGCCTGGCCATATAACTTTAACATCTTATTTGAAAGCATGTTATAGTTCATTTCCACTTCTCTCTCTTCTGGTTTTAACATCTTTTATTGGTTTTAAGTTCTTAGGTCCTACTTGCTTTCTCCTCTGCTCCATAGTTACCACTTGGATTTCACTGATGATGATAAACAGGCAAGCAAGTAGTAGCAAACCCAGGAACCAGACAAGGGGCATGCAGCCCCCTGCTGACTTTGGCTGTGTCAGATGCGTGGAGGGAGCCCTGAGCTTGCTGCCTGGTCATTGCAGGTTCCTGCCAGAGCTGGACCTGAGCAATGACCTCTAAACTCACCAGCTTATGTATGTGGGAAGTGGATGGAATCCCTGTTTTTGCATGGCACAGGAGCCCAGGGCAGGTGAACAAATGCTGCTGTTTCTCTTCCCCTCCCTCTCCTTCCCTGCTGAATTCACTACCAGGGAAAAGGAGGGGATTAGTGGTGGCAGCAGCACTAGTCCTTTGGGCTGCCATGAAATTCTGGATGGATCCCAAGCCAAGCACTCATGTGACACAGCCAAAGGGGAGTATGACTGCACCACTGCACCCCTCTGGATCCACCCCTGTAAACAAGTGACAACCAGTTTACTTCCAAAGTACTTTTTTTGCCTCAGCTGTTGAGTGTACAGATGATGGACTCAGAGCCTTTCATGGGCGTGGGAAATTCTCTTGAGAGAACTTAGGAAATCAGCACAGCCAAAATTTTATAATGTGGCTCTTGGGTTTTGGGAGGATTTCAACTTGAGGCAAGTTGGACTTGATTTTCAGAGGTTCTGAGCATCCACAACTTCCGACTGAAGGCAATGAGAGCTCCTCTGAAAATCTGGCTTGTATGTGATATTGAACTGCCATTTGAAGTTTCCCTTTCAACTTGCTGTGTGTTAAATTTTAAAAAGTGCATCAGAGCCCCTTTCTCCATTCCAGTTTCTGATAGAATCAGACTTCTCCCAGTTTGCACCAATCAATTCTCAAATGCAGGCTGGTGTGCAAGGAGCACCCTCACTTCAGCGGCTTGATTATGTCACTGGAATGAACACCATCTTCAGTCTGTCTTTGAGGCTGAAACCTTTGAGTTTGTGATCTATGTTCTGTGACACAGACAAGGAGCACAATACATCTTGCATGCCTTTTTTTCTTCTCCTGTTAACTACTTTTGTCAAGTGCTGCTGTTGAACTGTCCTGAACAATGCACCTATAATGTGATTTGCCTTGGCTGATGCCTGTTCCCTACTTTTTTTTTATTTTGCATTTAACGCTTCTGTTGAGCAGGCTATAAAATTACTTGGTTTTCACACTTAGCTCCTTTCCAGTGTAATTTTTTGAATACAGGTTCCCTGCATAGACTGTCTTCCTGGTGTAGCAGGGCTGCAAGGATGGTGGTAGTAGCTCTGTGGGTACTGCAGTACATAGCATAAACTGTCAAACCTATTAGGTTTTTCTAACATTGATGGCATTCTGGGTCTAGTTTGAATCTAAACTGAGTTTTCGTAATTTAAGAATTGCTAATCAGTTCTCCTGATTTAAGAGTGGCTTCTGATGACAAACTGAATCCAGATTCAGCTTTATTGGGGCAAGGAAAGGTGGGAGAGAGGAATCAATGGCAGAATGGTTAAAGCAAATGACAGGTTGTCTGGTCTTTGTTTTCTTAATGCTTTCTTCTTTAATATAGCCAGCCTCTGGGGAAGGGAAATGAGTGCTGATTTGAATTTTCCATGGTTGCTTTATAGAGTATCTTGGGTAAAGGCATCTGCTCTCG
The DNA here is from genome assembly GCA_030014935.1 of Caiman crocodilus. NCBI lineage: Eukaryota > Metazoa > Chordata > Crocodylia > Alligatoridae > Caiman > Caiman crocodilus. The sequence continues at coordinate 32,071,999 of JAGPOW010002791.1, forward strand.
GGACTTTTCTTTTTCCTCTATCAATCAGCAGTTGGAGTCTTTTATTGAAATGTTCTCTGATTTCCCAAATTTTATTAATAGGTTTCTGATAAAGCGCAATTTAGGCGTGTTTATAAGTTGCATTTACTAACCAAAGTAATATTTGAGTTCAGGATGAAATATACCACTGGGTCAATAGAAATCAGACAAAAGTCAGTGTTCATTAAAATATGTACCTCTTCAGTCTGTCTGAGTGCATTCAGTATGCTTTCTCTTTCATTTTACTCTAGTGAAAAATATACCTTACCATAGAAACTAAATGAGGATGAAAATTTCCTGGAGCACTCTATATTCTTCAACTGTGCAGGATCATTTATTTGAGAAGAGACTCATCTGCTTCCATTTTCCAGCTAGATTACAGATCAACAATGGAACTGAATTAACCCAAACCTGCTCTATTTCTAGCAACAAAACAATCCTACCTATGCTTTACCTTAGGAGATGGTTTAGGTCACTGTTTCTCACCCTGTAGTATGTGTACCCCTGGGAGTAAGTGAGATACGGGCAGGGGGTGTGCAGGTGCTGCATTTTGAGTTTGGCCCTCCCGCTCACCTGGCGGGTTGGAGGCTTCTTTGCCTGGTCAGGCCAGAAGTTCCAGGCACCACCCTCCCACTGTGTCTGGTGTGCTGGGGCTTTCACTCGCCAGCGTCAGTGTGCCGGGGGATAGGGAGGGAGACCCTGTGCAGGCTGCTTTGCCCCAGGCCATGGTCCAAAAGGAAAAAGTGGGACTCAGCTCATGGCAGCAAAACCGGAAGTGCCAAGGTGGGACTTCCCATTTTGCTTTTGCCGTATTAATTGGCAGGAGGTATGTAAGGTACCAAAGGTGGAGAACCATTGGTTTAGTTGTCCAAACTTATGTCCTTAAGCTTATCTAGTCTGTTTAATAACTTTCTCTCACAAAAATGTTGTTGCAGGTTATTATTTTTGACAAGAAATGAGTTCTAATGAGATTGTTGAAATTGCTGTAGAAAATGAGTATGTCTATTTCCATAAAGCTGCATTCATTGTTCCTTAGCATCCCCACATCTAAACAATGGAAGGAGGTGAGCTGAAAAAGTGCTGGAAAAATACTTTAAAAATATTATTCCAGGCATATGAAATTAGTGAAGAGGAAGTAACAGCTTTTAATTCAAAAGTAAGTAAATGAGCAAGATGTATGCAAAGTCCTCTTATAACTGTACTTCAGAATCCCCTATATCAGGGGTCAGTAACCTTCAGCCTGCAGGTCAGATCCAGCTCATGGAGCCATCTGCTTCAGATGTGGGGCTTTGGCTGCAAATTTGATCCTTTCTCAGATGGTGGTGGTGACTTTGGCAGCAGTTGCTCTCCCGATGCTGTCATGGGATTAAAGCGCAGGCAGCAGTGGGGTCCTCCTATCTCTGAGATGAACTAAGTCATTCTGGCCCACAGCCGAGAAAAGTTGCTGACTGCTGGCCTACATGCTTAAAGTTTTCTCTTTCTGTATTAGCACCAAAAAACCTGAATTAGAAACAAGACCATAATACTATACTCTATTGCAGTATTTCGGCTTTATTTTGCTTGCCAGTACTCCATCTTCCTTGTTTCTTTCAAGAAACTTTATGACAGTTTTTCAGAGCAATTGATTCTGACAGCTTGCATGTTGTTCGTGTGGCGGGCCAGTAGGGGGCACTCCCGTTTTGAGCCGCCCACCTCCCTGCGCCCGACCACCTTCCAGGCTCCGAGTGCCTCCCTTGGGGTGCCTCGC